>JAVJAP010000174.1:0-181810 GCA_034770075.1 Aralia elata
CGTAAGGCTACTGATGAGTGTGTTTTGTACACACAATTTGGGTAACTTTTGGCCCTTGATATTTTGCTAGTCCTTTAGGTATTTTATATAGTTTTTACTGTATTTTTTATCTTATTTTCTACATAAATTAGCTTTTTTGAGTTATATATTTTACACTTGTTTTTAATGTTGCTTTGATGCATTTTTATTGTACGTTTGTAGGAACTGAGATAATGACCGTTCGGATCGTTGTTTGTATCCGTACTCATTCGCCCGTGCCTTGATATTTGGTGCCCGAATGGTGGTATGATAGGAATTTGTGTTTTGGCGACACCCCGGTGCTTAATTTGACAACATTTGGAAGTTGGGCCGTGTCACGGGCCGTTGGAATGCGTGCTACGGCGTTTCGGAGCGTCGGCCAAGCCACATGGGCATCGCCCGTGCTTGGATGTCCATGCCCGAATGATAACACGGTGAAAAATTCATGTTTGGCGATGCTCGGGGCCTTAATTTGATGACATTTGGAAGATTGGGCGTGCACGGCGTTGGGATTGCGTTCACGGCGTGCGGCGTCCGACCAAGCCCCCGCGTGGCAACGGCGTGCGGCAAGGCGGGGCGCCACAGCGTGCGGCGCTGGGCGCTCGGCAGCCTCAGCCTCGACAGCCTCGGCGTTGGGCGCCTGCTAGCGGCGCAGGCTCGGCAATGGCTCGGCAGGCGGGGCAGCATACCAAGGCGCTTGGCGCGGGCGCACAGCACTGGGCGTTGCGTGCGCACGGGCGGTGCTCAGCTAGCAACACCTATTCGGCCAGCGCATTGCGGGCGGTGATGGGCAGCATCCAGGCCGCTTGGGCGCGGGCGCACGCCTGGGCGTGGCAGGGCGCACGGCGCGGGCCTCGGCAGCCAGCGTGCGGCAGGCCCCTGGGCCGCGCGCCGCACCAGGCGCCGGTTGCCGGGGCGTACGCCGCGGGCCTCCCCGTTACCCGACCCCTTTTCTGTCGCCCTCCCTGTGGCTGAGTTGTGATCTGACACACCTTCAGTGCGATCTGAGCCTGGCATTTTGTCCGATTTTGGCTTAGGGTTTCGTGTGATGAAGGCTATATATATTCTCTTCCAAGCCTCATATCAGATATCTAGAGGGAGGGAGGCTACAAAATAACATCAACCAAACAGATGCTTCAATGAGGCTGAAAATTCAAGCTGACTCAAGCCAAAAGCCCAAGGAATTCAGTCAAGAATAACGAATTGCAAGACCAAGGAGGAAAGCTAGAAACCACAACAGCACCCAAAAGAGATATAGCCCAGACGAATAATGCTTCAAAAGTGGTTCAATTTCTAGGATTTTCCATCTCCTTTGTAATTCAAATTTGACAATATATCAATTAAAAACTGATGGTTATTGTTTTTTTTTTTTTTTTTTTTTTTTTTTTTTTTTCTAAGCTATCATGAACTAACCTTCTATTCTAAGATTGCCAATGGAAACCCAACACCTTAATCTGAATTGAATCTCTCTCTCTACATTGATTTTAGGTTATCGCATTTGTGAATTGATTGGTCATAATCACCTTCGCTTCTAGAATTAATTGCTTGGCCCGTAATTACCGTGGGAACCTATATGAACTTGACGAAACGGATTATAGGGTTTAAAGACCTAGTTATGGATAAAACATGCGAAAAGTAATTAGATTGTTGTGGGTTACTTAATTGGAATTGAGTGACAAGTGTCTTATTAATTTATCATGCCAATAATAGGGTATCCATTGAATAGTAGTTGGGATAGATATATACCCCCATAACTACCGCCATGCAACCTATTGTGAATCTAGTCCTAATGACTTCCGATGGTGAAAGTTGGTTCATGGAAGGGACGAATTAGACTTAAATTTTGGTGACACGTGTCTATAAATTCATCTCCTGAAATTAGTCTCTTGATAGTGTATAGGATAGTACATATACCTATGCACCAGCTTAGGAAGATTCGTGATTTCTGACCATCCGACAGAGGCTCTTATTGTAGTTTTCGATTTCTCTCGTAATTGTCAATTCATATGCTAATAATTGACCTGAAAAAGAGAGAGTTAGGAGATTCAAATGATGTGTTGGGGAAAAAATTTGGTAATCTTGGACCCTTCTATCCTTGGTAATTGGTTATATTTCATCGCATTTTTACTCATATCCTACTCTATACTCGATTTTGTGAACTCAACAATCAACAAGCAATTAAACCTTCTTTGGTTTTAAATTAGAGTCAAATTGATTTACAATTGGCACTTGGTTATTAATTCGTCACAAATTCCCTGTGGGTTCGGACTCTTTATCTTAATCATATATTTACTTGTGGGGTCGTGTATACTTGCTCGTGTGGTGTTATCGATTGCGAAATCGACCAAACCAGCTACAGTTCTAATCGCCACGCCCGTGACCGCGAACTACACGAGCCTTCCTAAGCCAGGAGCCCACAACCTGCAGTGGGTTCAAGCCATGCTGCAGCGGCACCAAGGGAGAACCTACTGGAGAGTTACGCTGCAGCGTGACAAAATTTGCCTCCAGTCCCACGCCGCAGCGAGCCGTTGTTTTTAGTATTAAAAGACTCACGCCCGCAGCATTAGTTTACAATAGCACTCTCACGCCGCCAGGAACCCAATGCCGAGTTTTTAGGTTTTAAAAAACCCCTGGATGCTCGACATATCCACTTATTCCGGCCATAAGCTGCCGAAGCCAAGCAGCAAACCCAAAACCAAATTCTCTATCAAGCCCCAAAATTCCAATCTACCCATATTGCCCTTACCACTCACCAATTCCCATAATTATGCAAGTCGTGTTCACCAAGGATTCACCACTCTAATGGGCTCAGGATTGGTTCTCTAATTTCTCTTCAAAAGGTAACGGGTTTTTTTCAATTATTGTGTTTGCCAATTTTGGATTCCTTCATTCTCTGTGCCATTGGGGGTTATAGCCTAAGAATCATAACTAATTGATCTGTAATAGTCTATTGATTGTGCGTGCCACGCTAAGCCAAACATTGTTGGGGTGAGAATTGGTTCATACCTTGGCTAGTGAAAACTAAGGTTTAGGGCCAGTGCCACGACCTAGTGTTTGATTAAATGGTGTCAATTGTGGTTTGATTTGTGGTTTATTTTTTCCTGAGGCTTGTGTATGTGCTTAAAATCTTATCATGGGACTCCAAAATGTTAACAGGCTTTAAAGCCTAGGAGGTTTCCTCTTCAGCAGCCCCATAATAGGACCACACAAAGTTCATAAGTATGGAGGCGCCGGAATCGATATCAACAAATCATTTACTAAGAGAGAAACCTTGTGTCTGAGCGTTAGTTTAGGCCGGATCAGAATTTGGCGATGGGAAATTAACCGAGGGTGATTTTGAAAAGAAAGTGGGTCCACTTCAACTAAGCCGCCCGAAATCTGCGATGATTTTCAAGTTATACGAGGATTTTATATTGCCAACGCCAGGGTTGTTATTGAGGGGCCAGCAGAGGTCACTGTTTTGGGGAAAATTAGGTAAAGTTATGACAATTAAAGGGACCATAAATGTTGTGTTTGAGATGCCCAACTACAATGGCAAGGACTTCCAAGAGCAGGGCTACTGGCAGTTATAGCCAGGATGAAGATCATTGCACGGACTTTTGCCATCCCCGGCGCAATCCTGAGCCGCTTATGGGGGAAAGGCTTGGTATGGCTTTTATCTGCTTCAACATCATGCCTACTCCGTCCACCTCAGTGATGTCACCCGAGAGCGGGCAGTGCTTCTATTTGCCATCATCACTGGGCTGGACAGCCGATATTAGGGTGATCATATAGGAGTTCCATTAGTAAGGCAATAAAAGAGTAACATTGGTTTCAAGCCTCCCGCAACCCCGTCTCTGCAAGCGAGCCAAAGTTTAGTGGAGACCGAATTGGACCCAACACAGGCACCCATGTTTGTCATTGATTACAATGTCATTAAGAGGTTTAGTGTATGGCCATGAGTTTGGAGAGGGGTAATCCTGGCCAGAGTCCCCTTGATCCGCCCCTTTACGATAGAGGGTGGACTTCTACCTAGACTCTAAAGCTTGGGCTCCACTTCTGGTGGTCCACTATGCAGCGCTGATGGCGTTAATGGACCTCATGCTAATCAGAATGATTGACACGATCAATAGCAGGATGAGCTCTTGCAGCCGAAGGCAGGACACTATTGCCCAGAGGCAGAATATTATTTGCACAGTGTCATTACTGAGTTTGCCAACACGGTGGCCAGCATCTATACAACCTCAAGTGGTGACGACGTGGACCTCTATGGCCGTTCCAGTTTCCCATAAGCCTCTTGCCTTTTCCACCGTACACCGCCTCTATCTCCGAGCAGAGGGCGATCAGGTTGGGGGATGATAAGGGGATGATGATGATGCTCGAGGGCAAATACATCAGAGGCATGTGGGTGCAGAAAAAACACCAACAACACATTCCTAGCTAATGAGGGCATTGGCCCAGTTCTAAGTTTTTGAGGGCGTTTTTTAGCAGATTCCTTTTTATTAATTTTATATATGTAGTTTGTGGCATGTTTGAACTGCTGTAGTTAGGTGGTTTTATTTTGGACTTTGGTAGCATGTTGGAACTGCATATTTTGGTTTATTTTTGAACTTTTACGATTTTATTATCTATGAAATGCCAACATTTTTTTATGGTTTATATCCTGCATGAATTTATGAATGCAATGAGCAAACCATTTGGTGTTCTTTCAGGTTTTTGGTTTTTTACCCATCTTTTAGGTGCTTTCACCAAGGTGTCTATTACGCCTATTTTGAGCTTGTAGTTATCCTTGGGTAATAAGAAAAAGAAAATTTTTGGATTGGTGGCCAGTTGATATTGATTGAAGTATTTTGCTTTGTTAATGATGTTGAAACATTTTAGATGATAGAGTCTTAGATCCATTTTGTTTAGATTAGCAACTACTGTTGATCCTGTCTATCCTATCGAGCACAATACCAACTGTTAGAAACTATTTTTATTTTCGACCAAGCCTATGATGGTTAATTGCTATAGAAATTGTTGTGATCAATCTCGTTCTATCCGTAAGTGCCGAATCAAATGATTGTAAGAATACAGATTCTTAGGCAGGTTCGATTATATATATATATATATATATATATATATATATATTATAATATAATCAAAGGAAGAAGAAGAAAGAAGAAAAAGAAAAATAGAGACAATTAATTAATCACTAAATATCCTAGTTGACCACCACGCTCTAATTTACGTGGCCCTTTGTTACCTTGAGTTAGGTAGATTCCTTTGGGGTGTTTTCACACCTATTGCCCTAAAAGTCATCTGACTTGGGAGTCCTTGATCAAACACTCATTACACGGGTAACTTTGAAGAGCCTAAGGTATTTAGGCACTATATGGCCATTCTTGAGATTAGGTTAATGTGTTGGCAATGAATAAAACTATAGTTTGACTTAAGTCTAATTACGTGGCCTTTGTTACTCGAGTTAGTAAATTCTTGGGGGTGTTTTACACCTAATGCCCTAAAGCCTTCAAGCTTGGGAGTCATTGTTCTAAAGCTCGTTACAGGAGTAACTCTGCATAGCCTAATGTAATTAAATTTCTACAACAAGTCTCACTGAGTTTTGTTGTTTACATATTAATGTCTGGTGGTCTGTTCTTTCACATTGATGTCTTTTTCTGAATACTTGATGTAGCATGAGTTGTAGAGTCGGACAATTTTCCTTTTTGCAATTGTGTTTGTGTTTGAGATATAAATGGTTATAACAGTTGGTAATCACACACACAGAGATTTTGGTCAGTAGCAGCCTACGCTAGAGTTTTGAGCTAGATTTTATTAATGAGTTTTGTTTCTACTTTGAAATTGTAATTCTGACCCTTGCGGCCACAATGCAGGTATTAGTAGGTTTAGATCACTTCTAATCTAAGCTAAAGACTGATGTTTTAATTTTCTTTAAATATTTTTGCTTAGGGACAAGCAAAAGCTTAAGTTTTGGGGGTATTTGATGAGCGTGAATTTATACCTGCGAATCGGACTCCTCATCACTTAAGGGGAATTGCTTGATTGTCATACCTTCTGGTGCATTTTATATTATTTTGTTATCTTCTGCTTTAATGCTTTTCAGGTGGGAGATTTGGTCAATTGAGGCTAAAGGGTCAAAAGGACCCCTAGCTAGCCAAGGACACGGACCCCGCGCCGTAGCACCACGGTAAGGCACAAGGCTCATGCCACAACACCAGCTCACAAGCCACTCACGTTGCAGCGGCACCATTCCTTCATGGATTGGCGCTACAACGAAACCATCTTGGCCAAGACACGGAGCTCACGCCGCAGCGCCAAGGCAAGGCGCAACGCCCACACCGCAGCGCGAGCTCTGGTGCCCAGCCACCTGCCCTTCCTTAAATGACCTAGCTGTTGCTCATTTATAGATATCTTGAAACTTAGGAAAGGAAGGAGGCAGCCACACAAATGAGAGCCACGTGGAATCAAGAATCACTTTCCGAAAAGGAGTCCTTCTTAGTTCAAATCTTTCATTCATTTGTGTAATTTTGGTCATGTTTGAACAGTATGACTGTTAATTAGTTCTATAGTTATGAACTAATTACATTTCTAGGATTGCAATGTAACCTAATGATTAGCTTAATATGAATTTCTCTCATATTTAATATAATGAATCATGTTCTGAATGGATTGTTGTATTTCATGCTTATTTATCAATTGCTTGAGATAGGAATTGATTTAGGTATTAACTGATATTGGAAAATTAATGTTATACCTTTCCCTTAAGTACAAACAACACTTGTTATGACCATATGCCCAAGGGACTGAGTGCATAAATTGCATGATAGAATAGGAATATGTCTATTTGCCTTGTGTAACCATGAGACTAATATTAATGACCCTTAGTCTAGTTATTTTCACCATAGGAATATTGTGATTTATCTAGCTAAGGGATATGCATTTGACCATCAGAAGAGGCGTATGTGTACCTTGTGTTCTCGGTTGACCATTCTCATGATTTGTTAGTTAAATGGAGAGTTAGTAATCTTAGGTGAGGCACTAGGGGAGTTGTAATCCTAGCTTGTCATCTTTGTTACAACTCGCTTCCCTATTTCATTGCATTTACCTTATAGATTAAAACACACAACTCTTATTCAATTGTTTAGATAAGATTGTGGAGACATATTTTAATACTTGAGCGAATATTTAGTACTTGTCCTCTTGGGTTCGACACTCCACTTCATCTATACTACTTGTTAGACTGCGTATACTTGCACGAGTTTTATAGGTTGTGAAAAACCACCAACAAGCTTACAAGAAAGGTTAGGAACTCAGTTGAGGTTGAGTACGGGGTATCATCCTCAAACGGATGGGGCAAAGTGAACGAACGATTCAGACGCTTGAAGACATGCTTAGAGTATGTGTGATGGATTTTGAAAAGGCAGCTGGGATGAATCACCTACCATTGGTTGAGTTTGCCTATAATAACAATTATCATGCGAGTATTGGTATTGCCACCCATATGAAGCGTATATACGGGAGGAAGTGACAAACACCTTTGTGTTGGGACGAAGTCGGTGAACGAAGACTGTTGGGACCTGAATTGGTGCAGCAGTTCGTGGATGTCATCAAAGTGATAAGAGCTCGATTGGTAGCGGCTTAGGACCGACAAAAAAATATGCCGATTTGCATCATCCAAAGCGAGACTTTAAAGTTGGCAGTTATGTGGTTTTTGAAGGTATCTCCCTGAAAAGGGAAGATCAGATTTGGGAAGAAAGGGAAATCGAAGTCCCAGGTTTGTAGGACCATTTGAAGTGTTAAAAAGGGTAGGTGATGTGGCATACGAGGTAGCTCTACCTCCTGAACTTGAGCACATTCACAACGTGTTCCACGTTTCTGTATTACGGTCGTATAAGCACGACTACAAGCATATGATATCCTATGAACCAATTCAAGTTGAGCCAAACTTGTCATATGAAGTGATTCATGTCCAAATATTAGATAGGAAGGAGCAGACTTTAAGAAAACAAGGTCATTCATTTGGTCCAAAGTCCTTTAGAGGAACCACGCGGTTGAAGAAGTTACGTGGGAACTGGAAGAGATGATGAGGAAGAATTATCCGCATCTTTTTGAGTGAACCCATGTTAAGTTTTCCGTACCTAGGTTGCAAATTCTTGGGATAGAATTCCTTATAAGGGGGGAGGATGTAACGACCGTAAATTCGGGAACCAGCTTCGTAATTTGAATTTATGTATATTAATGAATATTATAAATTTTAGTAACATTGTTATGTGTTATATGTTTAAAGGTTGTGTGACAACCTTGATTATGTGAATGCATAAAGTTTACGTGTTATAGTTTTGTATAAGTGAATAAATTAATTTCGTAGAGTGAAAATGGTGGGATGGACTCTGAGGGTCGTAGAGTGGCCTCCAAGGGTATTAGAGTGGCCTCCAAAATCGTAGAGTGCCTCTCGGAATCATAGAGTGACTCTCAGGATCATAGGGTGCAAATTTGGCTAAGTGTAAATCGTAGAGTGCAAATTTGGCTAAGTGTAAATCGTAGAGTGCAAATTTGGCTAAGTGTTGTAAAGTGCAAATTTGGCTAAGTATAAATCGTAGGGTGATTTTCAGCTTGAACACCACTTAGTAATTCGAGCATAACTTTCTCATACGAACTCGGAATGAGGCGATCCAGGATGATTCGGTAAGAGGAAAAGTAGACCTACAGCTTTCATGTAATAAGCGTTGAGAGTTAAGGTCGGGATGGATCTCAAAATTGAGCATCTTTAGCACTGTTGGAGGTCGTAGGGTAGTCAGTTCTAGAGTGTAGGCAGCTCCAGCCTCACTTAGTAAAAATGACCATAACTTTCTCATACGGACTTCGATTTAGGTGGTTCAAGATAATCCGAAAAGCTTAGAGATAGACCCACAACTTCTACTATTAAGAATTAAGATTTGTTTCCTGGTTTAAATTCGAATTTGGGCAACTTGGTGACGTTGTGCATATCGCTTAAGTGTTTGAGTAGGCAAGTTTGGCGTATGGAGGTGCAAGCGCTGTAACGTTATAATAAGTGTGTTTAGCCCTTGTTTTAATATTATGCTTCGAATAAGATTATACCTTTATAGAGTAGTGTAAACCAATATTTGGTATTCATTATGTGACTGATTGTAATAATGCTTATGTGCACAAATGTGTGTAAGATAATTGAAGAGCGTGTGTTGCATTATTATAGCAGACGCACGAGGCAAGTTTTCCCTAACCTTACTCGAATTATACTTAAGCAGGTTTCTTATCTTATACAAATGTTATATATTATGCAAGTTCACTTACCTTACTCAACTTATTTATTGAGCAAGTTTTCTAAACGTTTCTCAACCTCTAATATTTGAGCAAGTATTCTATCTTATTGCAAGTTTCATGACTCCAAATCGAGTTATTACTTACAAATTTTTATTAGTGTATTAATTATTGTCAATTACTCTGTATCAAAGATAATTATTGATATTCGCACCTTGTGCATTTGGATTCATGATCTGTTGTTGGACTATGAAACATTTAAGTTCTTCATTCATGAACTATTTAAGGAAATAGTCTACGCCAATTTGTTTCGGCTAGACATGTATAGGTTATTATTTTAAAAGCTGTCCAAACCAGTAGCTGGTATGGATTTCTTGGACTGAGAGAGCAACCCTTATTAGGGAATTATAATGTGTCAGTTATTCGATGCAGTCAAAGTTAAATGTTATGCATATATATAGGGTGCGAGAGGCTGAACCCCTCAAGTACTATTGACGGGCTAGTTTTTAAAAAGAGAACAGTTGAATGATTGATTCTTGGGGCCAAAAAGTGCATGGTCTATTAGGACCACTCAGCAGTAAATAATCAATATTCATTATTTCATTTGAACTTTGATTATATTGTCAGTTATTTTTTCAATATTCTTAAAGTGTTGAACTATGCGATTATTGTTCTCATTCATTCATTTATGATATATCCTCTTTATTCATTTTAAACTTGCTGAGCAAAGTAGTTGCTCACCCTTGCTATATCATGAACCTATTGCAGTTAAGCTGGAGAGTTCCAAAGCGGACAAGGGCAAAGGAAGGCTTAAGGAATAGCTATATGTACTATCCCGTTATGTAATCGTAGAATCGTTTTATATTAGTAATCTATTCCGTGATGTATTTATTTAAGCTTATAGACCTTAGGACCGTAGTAAACCTTTTGTAATGAACAATATATGTTTATTTATTCCGCATTAGTTGATTTATGTTGTTTAGAGGTGTATGGATGTACTTTATCATGAGCACCAGATTCGAAGTATTGGTACTTGAATTTGGGGGTATCACAGAAGAGGACGAAGCCGAAGAACAAGCCCCCCCATTACCTGACTACTTATATATATATATATATATATATATATATATATGTTTTGTATGTAATGAACTCTTCAAGTAATTACAATTGAATTGAATGAAATTGACTCTTACAAACACAAATTTCTCAACTAAATATGAGTTTATTGATAAATTGATAAGATCACAAGATCGTAAAAATGAGAAAAAACTACTTATTGATATTACTTGTGAAGCCTCCCCGCATGCCAAGTGTTCTTTATCTCAGACCCATCCATTGCTCAAAGCCGGTAAGTGTCTGGCTTCAGCACTTCAATAATTTCATAAGGACCCTCCCAGTTAGGCATAAGTTTGCCTGTGTTTTGGGAGTAGATGCCTCATCTTCCAGAAGCACCAGATCTCCAACTTCAAATCTCCTTAGTCTAACTCCTTGATTATAGTGTCGAGTTGTTCTTCACCGGTAGATAGCTAACCTTACCCATGCCGACTCCCTGACCTCTTCTAACAAATCTAAATTAAGGCAAAGCCCTTTGTCGTTGTACAACTCCTTATATTGATTGACCCGAAGGGAAGGAGACTTGATCTCCACTAGAATAAGGGCATCAGTTCCGTAAGCCAAACTGAACGGTGAATTGCTTGTTGTCGTCCTTGGAGTAGTCTGATATGCCCATAAAACACTAAGAAATTCTTCGGGCCAATGACCTTTAGCTTCATCCAGCCTCCTCTTAATCCCATTGAGCAAGGTCTGGTTAGTAACCTCTACCTGACCATTAGACTGAGGGTGTGCTACCGAAGTCTTCCGATGCTGGATATTTAAGTCTGGCAAAAACTCCTCAAACTTTGAACCCACAAACTGTCGTCCATTATCTGATACTAGAAGTCCTGGGGATGCCAAACTGGAACACAACAAAACTCTTTAAAGAACTTTAAACACTCCTGCTTTGTGATTGTCCGAAGAGGTTTGGCTTCTACCCACTTGGTTATGTAATCAATTACCACTATCACGAAGCTCATCTGTCCCTTTGCCTTTGGTAACAGACCCAAAATATCATTTCCCCACACAACAAATGGGACCAGGGACAATACCCAGGACAACTCCTCGGGAGGCCAGTGTGGAATTAGATTGTTCAACTGGCATTTTGGACATTTCTTCGCGTAATCCTTTGCTTCCTGGAACAATGTCGGCCAGTAGTAACCCTAGCTCAATATGATCGCCGCAGATCCCTTCATGAATTTTCTGAAGGATGTAAGCCGCTTCGGAAGGCACCAAACACTTCAATAACGACGAAGAAAATACCCATTGGTATAAGTCGCCATCGATCAAGATGAAATAAGAGCTCCTATGTTTTATCTTCTTTGCCAAGATTCGATCCGAAGGTAGAATTCCATCAGCTAGATATTCTATATAAGGTGTGAGCTAACAGTCTGACCTCCCAATTACCATAACCTCCGTCCTCTAAACACTTGGGGCATCGAGAACCTCCAAATATACTGACCCACCGAAAGTATTCGCCTCTGTTGTGGCCAACTTGGACAAGGCATCAGCTATGGTGTTGTTCGATCTATCCACCCCTTGAAAAGCATAAGATCTGAAATAGTGGAGCTGATCTTTGACTTCAGTCAACTATTTAGTCATCCTTGCCCCCTAGGCCTCATATTCTCTAGAAATCTGCTTTACTACCAACTGGGAATCACTAAAGATGATCAGGCATTGAACTTCCAAGCTTCGAGCCAATCGCAACCCAGCCAATATTGCTTGTACTCTACTTCGTTGTTGGTCGCCTTGAACCGAAAGCGAATGGCTTACTGAACCTTAAACCCTTTCAGACTCGTCAAAATCACTCCACCACCACTGACATCTGAAGTTGAAGACTCGTCCACATAAAGAGTCCATGAAGTATGTATTGGCTGAACATCTGTGACCGATCCCACAACTGTAGTCGGTTGATTTGAATAGTCCAATTCGAAAAACGAGCACTCTACAACAAAGTCGGTCAAAGCCTGACCTTTTATAGCCATCCACGGATGGTATTCTAGAGCATATTGAGTCAACTCCATAGCCCATAAAGCGAGTCTACCTGAGACATCAGGCTTATGCAACACCTTCTTCAAAGGCTGATCAATGTATACCACCGCCAACCAACCTTGGAAATAATGTCGAAGCTTCATACTAGCCATTATCAATGTGTAGGCAAACTTTTTTAGGTTCGGATACCTAGTCTCTGCGTCCCGAAATGCATAACTGATGTAATAGACGGGGAATTATTTTCCTCCTGCCTCTCTCACCAAAATTACCCCAATCGCTAAAGAACTAGCCGCCAACTAAAAATACAAAGGTTCCGAAGGGATCGACTTCGTCAACAATGGCGTCGAAGACAAGTACTTCTTTATCCTTTAGAAGGTGTCTTCATACTTCGAAGTCTACTAAAAAGTTTTTTCATTTTTGTCCCCTTTAGAGTGTCGAAGAACGAAAGGCATCACTCTGCTAACTTATACATAAACCTCTGAAGCGCTGCAATTCGACTAGTCAACCTTTGCACCTCCTTAAAAGTCTGCGGAGACTTCATATCTAATATGGCATTGATCTTCTTCTGGGTTTGGCCTCGATCCCTCGCTTGATTACCAGATCTCCAAGAAACTTCCCTGAACCCAAACCGAAAGTGCACTTGGTTGGGTTACGGTGGATGTTATGGTCCTGGATAGTCTGAAAGTAGCTTTCGAAGTCATCTAGATGATCCCGAACTGATACGGTCTTAACGATCATGACATCCATGTAGACCTCCATGCTTCGGCCTAATTGCTTCTAGAACACATAGTTCATCATCCTTTAATAAGTAGCTCTAGCGTTAAGCAATCTGAACATCATTTTCTTATAAGCATAAATTCCCCGATGAATAATAAAAGCCATCTTCGAGATATCCTCCTTACATATGGAAATTTGGCTGTATCCCGAAAAGGCATCCATAAAGCTTAGTAGAACGAACCTCGAAGTAGCATCAGTTAACTGGTCAATATGCAAAAGGGGGTAGAAGTCCGTCGGATACGCCTTATTCAGATTTGTATAATCAATGCATATCCTCCACTTTCCATTCTGTTTCCTAAACCAACACCACGTTTTCTAGCTACTCTGAATAATCAATCTCAAAGATAAAGTTAGTCGCCAGTAACTTTGCTACCTCATCATCAATGATCTTCTGCCGTTCCGAAGCAAAGATCCTCTACTTTTGTTGGATAGGTTTCCTAGCAGGGTCCACACACTGTCTGTGTACAGCTACCGACTCATCAATCCCAGACATATTATTGGGCACCCATGCAAAGATATCTACATACACCCGCAACAACTCTATCAAACTCGGCCGAAAGGGCTCCTCCAACCCCGATCCAATATTTACTATCTTTTCCTTATTCCCCAAGATCAGTTTTATGTCCTCAGTCTCCTTTGCTAGCAAAGCGAGGGGTTCGGTGTTTCCTTCGATGAATGACTCCACCTCGATTGCCATAGTCTGTCTTTGCTTACTAACCCCGACCCCGGACGAGATCAACGTGTTCCGATAACACCTTCAGGCTATATCCAGATCTCTTTTAACTTCGTCGACCCAATTCGGTGTAGGAAACTTTAGTTGGAAGTGGGGTATAAAAGTCACCGCCTGTAGAGCTGCCAACGTCAGCCTACCGAAGATGGCGTTGTAAGCCGAATCTACTTGAACCACAAAAAATCTGGCATTTATTTTAACCTGCTGAGGAGTCGTGCCGAAGATGACGGACAGCTCGATAGTCCCTGTAACGACCCCAAAATCTGGACAATTTCATTCCCGATTTTGCTCATTAACAATACATTTACATTCTAACTTTACATCATTAAACGATGATATAATCAACAAAATGCGGATAAATTTAAATCTTTTCTATCTTCTTTCTTTTAATTCCCTAAATCTTAACCTTTACGATTATTATTTATATTGAAATCATATTTTTCTATATGATTTATTAATTTGAATAAATGTATTAAGAGCTTCAAGTCTCAACACTTAATATCTTTTCTATCAATGATTCACTTATGGAATCTTTACATACCATACAATCACCATAATACATTCCTCTTTTTGAATAGATAATCTTTATCTATTGAATAACTCAATGATTTACATCTCTATGGTTTACACATGTAAGATACCATCAAATGGTTCAATACCATCTCAATTAAACAACTAATCTTCTTTTCATGCGTTTCTAATCACGAGAGATTGCATCATATCTTTAACTTGCAAATTAAGCAAGATTGAGCACGACGGCCCAGCAAGTCTAACAGCCTATCATGCATCATGCAACACATAGGTTTCACATTCAATTCAACGCATTTATATTCGTGGTGTTCAAGCATATTACAAATGCATCATCAAACTTATGCAAGACTAGTAGCAATATACGTACCATAGCATACCACACATGTTCTGCACCCGTCATTCATTGCACACACACACACACATATATATATATATATATATATATATATATATATTGAGTTGCCCGACTCAATTCAACAATTAGTCATATTTTGACTTTCATTATTCACAAAGAAAATAATGCAGTTCATAGATAATCACACACTTATAAACATAAGCTATGCTAACAGTTATTCGTAGCAATTATAAATCCACATAAATAAATTGAGAAACTTGTCGTAATTGGAGATTACCGCTATAATTTAACTTAACTTCTCTCTACAAATCCTACACAATTGTATTTACATGCACACACATATTAGATAATTAAATATGTCGCAAAACATGCATGTATATTCATTATCAATAAATATTAGTTTATAAAAACTAATATTATTTATACTTAATTCAAAACCAATCTTGGTTCCTTTAGAAACTTTATTTATTTTAATCCTTAATATAAATAATAAAAGTCTCACACATTTTAAGATGTAAATTTTTTTCATCTTGAAACTTAAACTATTTATATTCCATTTCAGAAATATCTTTTCCCTTTACTCACAAATTCAGGGTTTAAACAGCTAATATATATCTTTTATATTAAAACTCAATTTACTATATTATTTCTTTAATTTAAATAATTTTTATATCATTTTTATCCGTTCATGAGTCAACACTTAACCTTTAATTAAGTGATTAAGGCTTGCTATGTCACTAGAATATGTGTCTTCTGATCATTAAAAATGATTATATAAACCTCCCTTGGACTATCCTTTTAAAAGCTCTTTACTGGGCTTGAACAGGTATCGGCGTTGCGGCGCCCAATTTAACTAAGGAACTAGCGCTACAGCACTGGTTAAAATTTGGTTCGAGAAGGGTCGGCACTGCGGTGCCAATTTTGAACTAGACAATGGCGTTACGGCGTTGTTCATCAGATTCGGTTGCTGCAGTTCGTGACACAACTAGAACATCCCAAAAACTCTCAATTTCTTCACCCAAACAACAATTTAAGCAAACCCAGATATTCTAAACTTTGCAAAAACAAAACCCAATATGTATACAACGATTCTAACAACTTAAACAACCAACTTAGAGGCTCAAAAATCAATGTTCATGCTCTAGTTTTCATATTTAACATATTTAGCGTAATCAACCACTACGAATTCGTTATTCAACTAAATTGATCTGTTTAACCTGCATTGTTTTTGTTTCTCAAAGTATTAACACTAACAACCATCAATTTACAGATTACTACAAGAATTCCTAACCAATTTTAACCCCGAAATAGGCCAAAACATACATATTTCCACAAAACACAAATCCTTCACTTTAAAACATATTTTCATGGATTTGATTACTGAAAAACTAATTATCAACAACATAAAACGAATTGTACAACATCAATAACATAAACAACCAATCTCTTCATCAATTCTTCATCAAAACCCAAATTACAAAAGAAAACTTCGAAAGAAAAAAAAAACTAAGGGCTTAGAGTAATTTTATACCTTTGATTCCTTCTTTAGATTAAGTTAGATGATGAGAATGGTTAACCTTCTTCTTCCTTCTTGCTCTTCCAAAATTCACAGATAATCCCTTTCTCTCACTTTCTCTCTTTTCTCAGCCTTATGAAAATAAGCTAACATTCTCAATAATACGTATATTTTAATTTGTCTATCAGTTATACCAACAAAAAGGTTTCAGCTGTTGCAAACACCAAGGGTCACAAGGCCATGTTTGGCAAACCCCCTATAACACCCTTTTTAATTTATTTTAATAACCTTCTTATTATATGGTATATATGTCACACCTAAATTTAATTAAACTTATTTTATTAATAAATCCAATTAAACCTTACTAATAAAATTATAATTTCTATTTAGCCAAATTATAATTTTATTTAATAAATTATTTTATTTAATAAATCATTAATTCTCTAATTTAATTGTTTAATTAAATTAGAACATTACCATTCAATTAACGTAATAAAAATACGCACCAATTATAAAATTATTTATCATTAATTTACTTAATATCACCATACTTAAATAAATTATTCCACAATATTTTCCATCAAATATTTATTTTATTTAATAAACATCCCAACTAAAATATTTATTTTATTCGATAAATATTTTAACTATTTACAAAATTCACAATCGTATTACATTAACATATTACATTTATATGTAACACATTGCTTTCTCATTTTATTAAAACAAATATATTTACATTAATTCACTATTTTAATTAAGCGAATTAATCTCCTCTTTTATGAAACTTAATTCATAATATCTCTATTGCCGTTCAAGGCTTAATATTCAAATTATATTATTTCATAATATAATTTTCAACTTAATTAAATAAACTAATAATATCCAGTTAATTTTCTTTCCGTAACAATTTTATTTACTTTCTTCAATAGTTTAATTAACTATTAAACCTCATTTTCCTAATATATATATATATATATATATATATATATATATATATATATCTCCTATATTCACACTTAATCTCTTCACACCAAATCACATATTTCAAAATATATACCATATATATATATATATATACATATATATATTCGAATCCGACACCTCTCATAATAAGAATTTCATTTATTAAATTCTTATTTAATAATTAATGAAAATCCTGTTTGTCACATCCTTTCCCTCTTATAAGGATTTCGTCCTCGAAATCACCGAAACCCTCCTTACTCGGTTTTCGTTAAATCTCTTTCACAATTTATCGTTGACCAACCCAACACATCCCCTTAATACATGTTTTATAATTTCTACACCACCCATTTTCTCAATAAATTCTTGTTGGTTCTACTTCATAATCTTTATTTAAACTCGATACTATTCCGAATATTACATATTCTTTAACCCATTCATTACCTCCTTCTAAGGATCATCGTCATAGGCTCAATTCATAAACACTCGGGATATTACAGTCCCCGCCACATGCACTGGATCTTTGTTGAACCCATACAAAAGAGCCTTCTGCCCTACTTCCATCTTCCTCCCTTCCAGATCCAACCTCTGGTATGCATGACTGTACAGGATAACATCCGAAGACCCATTATCGATCATCATTCTCCTCACGTCTACCGGTCCGACTTGGGCAGTGATCACCAATGTTCTTTCATGCGGTTCCACTAACTCAGATGGATAATCCTCATCAGTAAATGATATAATTGTGTCAGGGTAAGCCCAATCCCTCCTGACAGGCTGTTTGGATACTACGAGAACTGTATCCACCAATCCTCTCCGCTTCATTCTTGTTACACGTCCAACCGACCCTCCACGTTCCAGGGAGGCTGGCTCTGTTTGGGCTGCCGATCCTTAGGTTGCTCCCGATTCGCCACTTCCTATTTCTTCCCTGAACTCTCTCGACCGGAAACATAATGAACCAACTCTCCATTTTGAACATTTTTCTCAATCAGTTCTTTCAAATGCCGACAATCCTTAGTTGAGTGTCCAGAGGTTTGATGGTAGTTGCAGTACCAATTCTGATCTCCCCTCCAAGGTTTAGTATTAGCTGGGCACGGTTCAAAGTAGGGTTTGTCTTTCATCTCTACCAATATCTTCGCCTGATTAGTATTGAAAGGGGTATAAACCTTGTTGACTCCCCGATTTGGGAAGGGTCGTCGGCCACCTCCCGAACAGCCATTATTGAAGTTTTTTCCTCCCAAACTCCCATTGTTGAAGCCTCTCTTTGGCTGTGCATCTGACCTGGGATGGTTATACCTATCTCGATCTCTATCACTGTTCCAACTGCCTCCCGGAATCTTATTACATACTGACTTAAGCTCTCGTTCGACTACTGCCTAACTTACATGAGGGAGGCTGTCACCTTCCCTCTCCTTTTATTACTCCCAAGTCTGGCATAGAACTTCTCGCACAACTCCTTCCACGAGCTGATAGAGTTCGGTGACTGAGAGGCCATCCATTCCCGAGCTCAATTTTTTAACGTGGTGGCAAACATATGACACTTGGTAGCATCGGGATGGTCATAGTAATTCATGAGCCAGTTGTATGCGTGTGTGTGGTCATAAGGATCTCCAGAGCCATCATAACTATTCATCGATGGCATCTTTTTGGATGGGTCGACCTAGGCCCGATCAATCTCGGGGGTGAATGGTGACGTCGGGTCGATTGATGACTCCTTTGCCTAACCGACAACCGCTAATTTCTACTCCAATTCTGCTACTCTTTTTGTGAGGGGGTCGGATTCCTCTTTCTGGGGGGACGACTTACGCCTGTCCTTCGTGTGTTCCGGAGAAGTTATCCGCCGTCTTCGTCTTGACCTCCCTCGATCCTCGTTGCTGCCTTCTCTTGAACGGCTTCTTCACCTATTCTTGTCCCGTCGAGAGCCATCCAAACAGTGTGTCCTAGATTGGCTCTGCAGCGTGGTTTCCTGATTGCGGGGCCGACTAGAAGAAACCTCCTCTTCTGCTATCAATTGAGCCATCTGGGCATCTAACTCCTTTTACTGGAGACGAAGAGCCTCCATGGTGTCCTTATTATGTTGCATCTTGCGGGCTAGAATCACCTCGCATTTGTCTTAGACATCTTGCTCATGATCTTTCTTCTTGTGTGCTCGTGTCCGAGATCAAAACTTATGTGAATGCCTAAATTTTTTTTTGAATGATGCTAAAATAAGTTTCTAAAGTTTCAATGATATCTCCACAAGTACTTAACTATATAAACCTTTTCCTAAGTTCTAACTAATCAAACAGATGGATATGTGTTTTTAAGTGCAAAAGGATCACAAACAATGCAAAACCAACTCATAAGTCAAAATATAAACTAAACATGCTTCTCAATTTCACAATAATTAAAAATTAAACACATTTTTTTCATTGACCATCATCAAATACAATCAATCAATTACTCAAGTTATCTTAAAAACATACTAACTAAATTGCAAATCTAAATAAATAAATCGCTCAAGTACTAAATAACCAAACAAAAACAGGAACACACCCCCAAACTTAAACTAGACATTGTCCTCAATGGCTAAGATAGAAAAAATTAAAGCAAAGGACTTCCCTGAGAACCAGCTGATTGACCAAGTCAGCATCCTCGTCGTCCGCTAAATCTGGAGCATATTCCATTTTGATTGATACTTGGACCTGAAAACATTTGACACAACTAATTAAAATGCAACTAAATGAAAACTAAATAAAAATTTGAGCTAAAGAACTAAATCGCAAAAATTAAAAATTAAACTTGGGTTGCCTCCCAATAAGGTTTATAGTCGTCAGCCCGACTTCTTCATGCCTACAATAATTGATTAAGCATTCATCCATCAGTAACAATGTAACTTTTTAGGGGTTTGCTTCTGTAAGAGACATTGTTTAAAATTCACCTAGCTTGTTTTTTTTTGATAGAATCGCCTTTATGAACTTCAATTAGCTCGGCATCTCCTTTATGAACTTCAATTAGCTAGGCATTTGCTCCATTGTGTCTGTGAATGGAATATTGCATTGAAGCTTCTTAAACAAAACTGGATCTTCATCTATCTTCTCATGGACCCCTCTTTAATTCCACCATGGCTCCAAATTTATGATGCTAACGAAAAATTTACTGCCAATTGTGCATGGGCTTGTAAAGCTACCCGGATCCTTAAACTTTAGTGGAGAAGGCACATGGGACACTATCGAAATTGGCTTCTCGGTATTGGAACTCAATGCTAGAGCTAATCATACCTTCCCCTCTAGGTCACCACTCTTTTTTTCCTTTTCAGCATCCACATCTGTTGGCATGCCCGGTTGTAGCGTTTGATAAGTGCATAATATTTTATGATTTTGATACCTTTATATTTAGTTTTATTACATGTTTTTATGTGTATATGAACTTATTAAGGTGTTTATTGATTTTAGGAGGAATTGGAGCTGAAAAGAAGAAAACTGATCAAAATGGGCGCGAAAGGAGAAAAAGAGAAAAATTGCAGAATGTTTGAAGTTGTGGCGCTTGATGTGAATGGAATTTGTTATGTTTTTATCCTTTAATGTTAATCTTTTGTATTTATTTTGTGCCTAAATGTACTCATTATGCTTATATTTTATTTAAGGTGCAATTAAAGGATTTCGTGACTTTAGAACTGCAAATTGATCATTATTTGGACTTAAAGTAAAAAAGCAAAGTTGTAATTACGCGAGCAAATGGATTTAATATTTTATTACAATAAAGTTAATATCTTGGTGATCAAGCAATATTTAATGCTCCTATTCATGGAAGGAAATAAACAAGAAGAATCTTACAAGGAGAAGGAAGGAGGTGGAACAATCTTGGTGTGCTAGTAAAATCTAATGAAAAAAAGAAAAATTTATCTAGAAGATCTCTTAGAAGGAATTGATTGAGCCTTGATGCCTATAAATAGTAGGGATCTTTTCTACAAAACTTCTCTCTTTATTATTCTTTGGTTTTTTTATGGCTATGTGTAACTAAACTTTTATTTTTGTATTAAGAAGACGGAAGCTTCAGATTATTACACTGTGAGAT
This sequence comes from Aralia elata, assembly GCA_034770075.1. NCBI lineage: Eukaryota > Viridiplantae > Streptophyta > Magnoliopsida > Apiales > Araliaceae > Aralia > Aralia elata. The sequence continues at coordinate 21,289 of JAVJAP010000174.1, forward strand.
CTAATTGATTTATTTGTTCAATTATTATTTTGAGTATTGACTATTCTTCTGAACTTAAATTCTATGATTGATATGTTTAATTACTGGAGTGTACGCTAGTTTATTATTCGTTGAAATCTACTGCTAAATTAGATATCAAATCCGTAATTGTCTAGTCACTCTATTTGTGAAGCAACTAGGGTTAATAATTAACTGCAAATCAAAAGATTATTATATCTTAGGAAGAATATTCAACTAAATTAAATGCAAGCGCTTGTGTTTATGTTGTTTAGCTTTTTGGTCTTTCTTTTTCTTAAAGTTGTTACTAGATTAAACTTTCAGCACTTGTATAAAGTTGTTTGGTAGTTAGGGTTATTTAGATCGCGTGTTTCTATCTAACTAAAATTAAGGAAAGATACGGAAGTAATTCCAATGGTGAATATTCAAAATACTAATTGTTTATGCTTAAGTCAATGATCAGTGTAAGTTTCTGAAGGTCGAGTTGAATTAACCCAAGGCTCGTTTCTCTGATTTATTTCATTAGATTATTTTGTGTTATTTGTGTATTCGTTTACTTTTATTAGCAACACTAAAAAAATCCCATTTTTGGTATACAAAGTATAAAAATAGATTAATCATTTTCTGTGGGATCGACTCTTACTTGCACTACTACATAAATATTGTTTGCAGTAAGGTTTTGTTTTTAGTTGTCTACGATCGCACACCAAATTTTGGCGCCAAAATTACTTTTGTGTCTTTCTTTAATTTTAGTTAGATAGAAACAAGCGATCTAAATAACCCTAACTATCAAACAACTTTAGGTAAGCGTTGAAAGCTTAATCTAATAGAAGCTTTAAGAAATAGAAAGACCAATGAAGCTAAACAACACAAGCAAAAGCAGTTGCATTTAATTCAGTACTTGAGTATTATTCCTAAGATATAATAACCTTCTGATATGCAGTTAATTATGAACCCTAGTTGCTTCACAAATTGGAGTGACCAAACAATTACGGATTTGATATCTAATTTAGCAGTAGATTTCAACAAATAATAAATTAGTGTGCACTCTAGCAATTAAACATATCAATCATAGAAGTTAAGCATAAAGGATAATCAATACTCAAAATAATAATTGAACAAATAAAATCAATTAGATCTCACAGTGTAATAATCTGAGGCTTCCGTATCTTTAATCCAAGAATAGAAGTTTAGTTACACAGAGCCATGAAAAAACTAAAGAATAATAAAGAGAGATGTTTTGTAGACAATATCTCTAAGTTGTCTTGGTAATCCTCTATTTATAGGCACCAAGGCTCAATCAATTCCTTTTAAGAGGTCTTCTAGATAAACTTTCCTTTCGTTCATTGGATTTGACTAGCACACCAAAATTGTTCTATCTCCTTCCTTCTCCTTGTAGGATTCTTCTTTTTCTTTCTTTCCATGAATAGGAGGATCATTAAATATTGTTTGATCACTAAGATATTGACTTTATTGTAATAAAATATTAAATCCATCTGCTCGCGCAATTATAACATTGCCCCTCCTTTTATTTTAACTCCAAATAATGATCAATTTGTCTCCAAAGCACTTCCAAAGTCATGGAATCCTGTAATTGCACCTTAAATAAAAATATAAAAATAATGAGTATATTTAGGCACAAAATAAATATAAAATATTAAGCATTAAGGGATAGAAACATAACAAATTCCATTCACATCAGCGTTAGAGTGTGAAGTTGTTGTGCTCTCAAAGCCAAGCAGCGGTGCTAAGGCGAGCGTGAGGCGCGTGGCCAGGCAGAGTAGGAAATTTTCAAGACCTTTGTAATTTTGAAGAATTCTACTAGAACTTGGATTTTTATTTCTTAGAGTTTTGGGACTTTGATTTATAAGTATAAATACATTGTATTAGTCAAGTTTTAGGGACTTCTACACACAATTGGCAAAAACCCTAGATTTGGAGGCAAGATTGAAGAAAACATGTCAGGCTAAGTTCTTTATTTTCAGTTCTAAGGGATGTTGAACCTTCTTTACAATTAATGGTTTAATTAAGTATATATTATTTATTCCTTCTTATATGAGACTTATTCTTGATAATTTGTTTTAACTGTTTGAATGATATTTATTTTGATTGATTTAATAATGGTCGGTTAAGTTGATCAAGCTATTATCGTCAGCTAGATTAAAGTATAGTATTAAGAAAATGATATTATATCTGATTATAAGTAGCAGTTAGTGATACATGATTGTGGTCAAGCTTTTGAGTATTGCTATGATTATTGGAAGGCAAGTTAAATAATCTGTGATTGTGTGATTGTTGTTTAGAATAACCTAATTCTCTAATTCTTAATGCTACTGTTATATTATATCTAGACTGATAGTTTTGAGTTGCATAATAGTTAGGGTTTAGTGGGGTGATTGTTGCACTAGATTTAAAACCTAAGGGAAATTTTGGGTAATTAACGAGTATTGTTATCTAGAGTTATTAGTTTCATTGAAGGAATGAATAGTGTTACACTTAGTTATGTTGCCTCCTTTTTAGTCTTTAATAAAAGAGCCCTAACTCACGCAAGTATATGTGGTCAACAAGTAATACAGAGGAAGTAGAGTATCGTCCCACAGAGAAAGTGTTAAATTTAATCACTATGCATCAGTCCTATCACTATACTTATTTGCCTAAACTATTGACTTGATTGTGTTGACAAAATTATTTCTAAATCAATTAATAACTAAAGATACAAATTCTAACGAAATATATTTAAACTTGGAATTAATGGGATCCTAACTTCATTTAATAATTCACCTAATTTCCACCCTCATGCTAGAAAGTTCACATATCAAGAAAAATAGCCAAAGGTACTAATATAGACATAACCATCTGTCAATGTATTATGACCAACTTACACAATATCCATACTCAATAGACACCATGTAATCACCACTATAACCAAAATCACTATATTTCTATGTGAAATCGCAATTATAATGATTTTAAGCACAAACCCTTATTTTGACTCTTACGGCGAAGCAGTATATTTCTATCTGATTCACAAAATATTAAGCTATCCAATTAAGTCTCATATTCGCAAGCTATCATGATTACAATCCATACTTATATATTATTTTTCAATTCTATACAAGCACTGAAATCGAATGGTGATCAAGCATTCATACATGTAAAACAATCATGATAGAAATTCCTTATGATATGCAAAACAATCTAACAATCAAGCTTATAATTAGACTACATATTAAAATCCGTTAGAATCCCATAATGGAGATTAGTTCATGTCTGAACCAAAAGCCATTATGGGATCAAAATTAAACATGGAAAAATAAACAATCAATTGAAGTAAGAAGAATTAGATTGATCAAACCCAATTGAAGAAATAAAATCCAAAGTAAAGTTTAACCCACATCAATATCCAGCACTTGACAATAATAATCCACAGTATAAACTCCACAAAACTATCTCTAGAAAAGTAGAATAATAACAAATAAAATCTCCCAGTTCCTACTTAGGGTTTCCTTCTCACTATCTGATCAATATTCCCTAGAATCCTCTTCCGAATTGGCTTCTTCTTGTCCTTTCCAGCTGAACTTTGGCATCACAATTCGTGAACTAGCGCCTTTAGCGCTAGCTTAGTACTAATCCAAGCGCTTCTGGCGCTAGCCCATGTCCAGGAATTACAAAAATGCCACCAAGTGTATTTTAAGCTCTAAATTTACCCTTTTGCCCCTCCAACTCCAACCTACAATAAATAAACACAAAAATAAATAAAATAATACTAAAAACACTTAAAGACCACAATAATTAAGTCTAACAATACCTGATTCGTAGGTATAAAACCCACTCATCAAATACCCCCAAACTTAACTAATTGCTTGTCCCCAAGCAATGCAATGATGCAAATGCAAATTAACTAACATACATACGAATTAATCAATCAACCAACATAGTATCCAACACTAGGCCTCAAAGATATCATACAGTACTTAAACAGAACCTCTAACCAATGCAAAGTTTCTAACTTTAATCAATTAGTTAAGTTACACCTGTCATCACCCCTGTTGTGCGTGTGTGAATACCAACCATTTTAATCAATCACAATTCAAATCAAGCACATAATTAACTTCTTAGAGGAAAACTTTCAATTTTAACTCAATTCAACCTGTGAACACAACCAAGTCAACTGATTCAAGCAATCACTAAGCATAGGGGTAACACGAGGGTTATTTAACACATTTAAATCCTTTTTAAACCCTTCCCTAGGAAGTCAAACAATTGTTGTTCTTTAATGAGTGCATTTTATGCTCCATCTCACTTTCTTTTGAACGAGTGCGTTTTACGCTCCATCTCGTTCCATGTGTTTATGAGTGAGTGCGTTTTATGCTCCATCTCAACCCACCACATGATCCATTCTTTAATCGGGAAAGGTTCAAAATTTTCAAATTCTATTTTTTTTACACCCCACGATTCCCCCAAACTTAGATTCTTGCCTGTTTGATTTACTGGGCGTTTCACCGATATTATCAAGTTTTAACCCAAATCTTCCACTAGAAGAAAATTATGAAACAATATGAATTAATTTGATCAAAATAATTGATTATGTGCTCTTCCTAGCTAACAAGAGTTTCAGACAAGTTAAACTTCACTTCCTAATCAAAGTCATCACTAAGCACTAGTTTTCAATTCCTCTTAAGTTAAAACCATGAAACCAGTCTTATCATTGGCCACATTAGACACTATATCAATTTATGCTTAACTCATGAAACTAGATGCATAACACAACCAAAAATGCAATATAACTACCATGCAACAAATCTAAACACAATGAAACATAACAATCTATATGCATGAAACAAAAAAAACTACCCTCCAAACTGAACAAGACAATGTCCTCATTGAAAAATAAGAAGAGATTAAGAACAGAGGACTCCCCTGATGAACACTATTCGTCATCACTGCCATCGGCAGCGTCATCATCATCATCATCATCCGCATCAGGAGGTGAGTCAGGTGGTGGGTAAATAGATAGAGGAGGAGCTGGTGGAAACTGGAATGGTCCTGCTGAAGGATTCAACCACCCAAACATATCCGCTAAGGCTATGGAACAATTAACATTATACGCATAAATCTCTGCCTGGTGCTGAGCAAGTCGACTCTGCTGCCAAGTCAGTCGATCAAAACCCCTTTGAACCGATCCTGCCACTAAGTCTATCCGTCGAGCATGCCACGCTTTTCCATATCTTCTCAACTTGGATGACGGGAAGTGCACAGCTTCTTGTTGGTCAGTCAGCTTCCATTCTGTCCCTGGCTCACAGAGGGCTGCGATAATCTCAGAATAATCCAAATCCTGTTCCAAATATTTTGTATAGCCATCCCTGTGAATCTTCTGCAACCCATAATACGCATTAATAGCTTTACGCCCCACATTTATTTCCTGACCCCGAACCATAACCAGATTCCCATTAGCTTCTTTAGCATTGGCATAAAACTCCTTCACAATATTAACGGCAGCTGGCTCGGGTTGTGCAGTAAATACCATCCAATTTTGAGTGCGTATCATGTGAGCAACTTCCCCATCTACGTGCTCAATAGGTAGCAAGCCACGCTCAGGAATAAGAGATTTCCCGGAGGACCAATTCTTAAACCTGTCGTTTTCTTTTGGGCTAACAAATTTCTTCTTATCATATTTCACAACAACTGACGAACCCGAGCTTTCCCCTCTATGTCGTTTGGGAGCCATTAATAACCAATTTAGCACAATCAAGACCCAAAACTACTCAAAACTTCGTTGAGGCAAACTGTCGAACACTTGGCGTGTACACTTTAAAAATCCTTCTACAATAATTCCCCCAAACTTAGAGTGACCCAATCAAGTACAATGAAATCTCCCACAATTTGCAAGCATATAGATAGACAATTGAAGGTGCAACCCAATCCCAATTGAGCCAACACAAATTGAATTAGGTTCACAAACAAAACCAAGAACTTTCTCCAAATACTTAGTAATTCAAATCTCTAGCCAACAATTTCAAGTTCTAATTGCTCAAAAATATAAAACTTACTTGAAATTGAAAGTGCTCATATGTAGAATATTCAATCCTTTTTAGCTAGGAGAAGAAAATTCTTTAGTTGCAAAAGTGATATGCTGGCAATAGGTAGTGTGGATATCGATTTGTTGGTGTTATGGAGCTCAAATCGGTAATAATGGAGAATAGCAGCAGTTGAAGTCGGCTAGAAGAAGAAATTAGGCTTGAGTTGTGTGTGGAAACCCTCCTTTAGCCCGATCTAGGGTTTTATCCTTTTTTTTTGAATCCCCTGTAGAGCGCTTCTGGTGTTGGCTTTTGTACAAGTCGGGCGCTACTGGCGCTAGCTTGCAGTAGCTAAGGGTTTGGGACAGCGCTGATAGCGCTTGCTTCGTGAAGCGTTGAGCGCTTCTAGCACTGTTGTGCAGAATGTGAGTGCTGGCTTGAGCGCTGCAGGCGCTAGATGTGTGAGGGATTAGGCGCCTCAAGCGCTTGGATTTTAATTGACTACTGCAATGCAGCGCTAGCGGCGCTTGTCTATGAAAGGATTGAGCGCTTCAGGCGCTTGGCATTTTAGGAGCACACTGCAATGCAGCGCTGCCGGCGCTTATCCCAGCTTAACTTGAATGCTAGCAGCGCTTCGACTGTACTTAGCCAACTTTCAGTCATTCTTGCTAATACATGCAATCAAATTAAATCAAAATCCAAGATTAGGTGTATAAAACTTTTTTTTTAACAAAATTACTCGACTAAACAAAAGCAAAACAGAAAACTTAAAAGCTGGGTTGCCTCCCAGATAGTGCTAAGTTATAGTCAATTAGCTTGACTGTCTCTGAATCTCAAGTTGCGGAAAGGATTAAGTTGACTTTCTGTCTGTCTACCTCATCCCCAAAATAATGCTTCAACCTCTGGCCATTCACTTTGAACGACTGGTCCAGGAATTTATCAAACACTTCAATCGCACCATGCGGAGAGACCGTCTTCACTGTGAATGGTCCTGACCATCTTGATTTCAGCTTCCCGGGAAAAAGTTTAAGTCTGGAGTTGAAAAGTAGAACTCTTTGTCCCGGTTCAAATGTTCTTTCGATGATCTTACGATCATGCCATTTCTTCACCTTCTCCTTATACAGCTTCGAGTTTTCATAAGCCCTTAGTCGAAATTCATCCAACTCATTGATTTGGAGTAAACGCTTCTCCCCTGCAGCTGTCGAATCAAAGTTCAACTTCCGAATTGCCCAATATGCCTTGTGCTCTAGCTCCATCGGAAGATGACAAGCTTTTCCATAAATCAGCTGAAACGGTGACATACCCAACGGAGTTTTGTATGCAGTCCTATATGCCCATACAGCGTCATCCAGCTTCAAAGACCAATCCTTCCTCGTCGGATTCACAATTTTTTCGAGGATTTTTTTTACTTCTCGATTGGATACTTCCGCTTGGCCGTTCGTCTGTGGGTGGTAAGCTGTAGCAATACGATGGTTCACCCCATACTTAGCCAACAAAGCTGTGAACTGCCTGTTACAGAAGTGACTACCTTCATCACTAATAATAGCCCTCAGAGTCCCAAATCTAATGAAGATACTGCGATGTAAAAACTTTAGGACTACCTTGGCATCATGTGTTGGGAGTGCTGCCACTTCTACCCATTTCGACACATAGTCAACTGCTAGCAGGATGTAGAGATTACCGCACGAAGACACAAAAGGACCCATGAAATCAATCCCCCACACGTCGAAAACTTCTACTTCGAGGATTGTATTCAAAGGCATTTCATTCCTCTTTGAAATATTACCCACTTTGTGACATCTATCGCACCGCTGCACAAAACTGTAAGCATCTTTAAAAATTGTCGTCCAGTAGAATCCTGCTTGTAGTACTCTAGCCGTTGTTCTCTCTCCTCCGTAGTGTCCTCCATATACAGAAGAATGACAATCCTGTAAAATCCCTTCGGTCTCACTATATGGGATACACCTTCTTATCATTTGATCCGCACACTATTTAAACAAATATGGCTCATCCCATATATACCATTTAACGTCATGCAGGAACTTTTTCTTTTGATGCCCCACCAAGTCAGAAGGTATCATCTTACTCACCAAATAATTTGCGTAATCTGCAAACCATGGCACTTCCCCTTGTACCACAAACAACTGCTCATCTGGAAAGGATTCATTAATTTCAACTTTGCCATCTATCCCCCTTTCCGGCTGCTCTAGTCGAGATAAGTGGTCTGCCACTTGGTTTTCGGTCCCCTTTCTGTCCTTGATCTCCAAATCAAACTCCTGCAATAGCAATATCCATCTGATCAATCGGGGCTTTGCATCCTTTTTTGACACTAGATGTCGAATTGCCGAGTGATCCGTATACACTATCACCTTTGCGCCTATCAAATATGACCAAAATTTATCAAAGGCATACACCACTGCCAATAACTCTTTCTCCGTGGTGGTGTAATTTAACTGTGCATCCGTAAGGATCTTGCTGGCATAGTATATCACATGAAACATCTTTTCCTTCCTTTGCCCCAAAACAGCCCCTACTGCGTAATCACTGGCATCACACATCAGCTCAAACGGCAATGCCCAATCTGGTGCTGTGATAACTGGTGATGATGTTCATTTTCTCTTTAAGTGCTCAAAAGCACGCATGCAAGCCTCATCGAATTTGAATTGTGCCTCCTCCAATAAACTGCACAATAGTTTAGTTATCTTGGAGAAGTCCTTGATGAATCTACGGTAGAAGCCTGCATGTCCAAGGAAACTTCGGACACCTCGTACCGACATAGGTGGCGGTAAATGTTCAATCGTTTCCAGCTTTGCCCTGTCTACCTCAATTCCTTTCTTTGAAACTCTGTGCCCCAGTACGATTCCTTCTTGTACCATAAAATGGCACTTCTCCCAATTCAATACCAGATTTGTTTCAGTACATCTCTTTAAAACCATAACCAAATTTTCAAGGCATAAATCGAAAGAATCACCAAATACCGAGAAATCCTCCATGAATACCTCCACATTATGTTCGATCAAGTCTAAAAAAATTGCTGTCATACATCTCTGAAAGGTGGCAGGAGCATTGCTCAACCCGAAAAACATCCTTCTGAAGGCAAAAGTGTCGTATGGACATGTAAAAGTAGTCTTTTCCTGGTCTTCTGGACCTATCATATTCTGATTGTAGCCTGAATACCCGTCCAGAAGGCAATAATACTCATGACCCACCAATCTGTCCAACATCTGATCGATAAACGGAAGTGGAAAATGGTCCTTCCTTGTAGATTTGTTAAGCTTGCGGTAGTCCATGCAGATTCTCCACCCTGTTACTGTTCGCGTTGGGATCAGCTCATTATTCTCATTGGTGACAACGGTCATTCCACCCTTCTTTGGTACGCACTGCACAGGGCTCACCCATGAACTATCCGAAATTGGGTAGATTATTCCCGCATCCAGCCATTTCAGAATCTCTTTCTTAACCACTTCCTTCATTATAGGATTGAGCCTTCTTTGCTGTTCAACTGTCGGCTTGCTGCCATCTTCCAGTAGGATCTTATGCATGCAAAAAGAAGGGCTTCTCCCCTTGATATCGGTTATGGTCCATCCAATAGCTGATTTAAACTCTCTAAGCACTCGTAGCAGTTTTTCCTCCTGAAAAGATGTTAGTGCAGAAGAAATAATCACAGGTAGCTTTGAATCTTTATTTAAAAATGCGTACCTGAGATGTTCTAGAAGTGGTTTAAGCTCGAGTTCGGGAGGTATCTCAAGAGATGGTTTCAACTTTACCGATGTCTCTCCCGCTTTCGTAAGTGGCTCGATAGGTGTTCTGAATTTTCTGAATTTGGGGTTGGTATCCAGATATTGCACAAGTTCGGCACATTCTTCATCCTCCAAATCTGAATTTTCAGCTATCACCCTCTGCAGTAGTTCATAGCTCAACAAACTCTTAACTTCATCATGCACTATACTATCCACCAAATCTACTCTGAAGCATTCTTCTTCATCAGTTGGGAGCTTCATTGCCTTGAAGACGTTAAACGTCACCTCCTGATCATGTACACGCATTGTAAGCTCCCCTTTCTACACGTCGATCAATGTCCTCCCTGTGGCTAGGAATGGTCTCCCTAGTATGATTGGTATGTTTTTGTCTTCCTCATAATCCAGAATAATGAAGTCCGCCAGAAAGATAAATTTATCCACTTTCACCAGTACGTCCTCCACTATCCCCCATGGATACGTGATAGATCTATCAACTAACTGTAGGGAAATATTTGTTGGCCTTGGTTCCGACAATCCCAACTGACTGAATACAGACAAAGGCATCAGGTTGATACTTGCCCCAAGATCACACAAACATTTATCAAAGCTCATCTTTTCGATCATGCATGGAATTGTGAAACTGCCCGGATCTTTCAGCTTTGGAGGTAATTTACGCTGAAGCACTGCACTGCATTCCTCCGTCAAGGCCACTGTCTCAAATTCGTCTAACCTTCATTTCCTTGACAGTATACCCTTCATGAAATTTGCATAACTTGGCATTTGTTCCAATGCCTCCGCGAATGGTATATTGATCTGCAGTTTCTTAAAAACCTCCAGAAACTTTCTGAACTGTTTATCATCCCTCTGCTTGTTCAATCTCTGCGGATACGGAACTTGAGGGTGAACTTGTGGTACTGTAGTCACGGGCTGCTTATCTGAACTCTCTTTCTCCTTCTCTACTTGCTGCAACTTGGACTCATCTTTCTTCTCTTTCTGATCAGCCTTAATTTCTTTCGCAGTTTCAACTCCAATGTCATCACCTTGTAAACTCGATGCTGCAGTGCCTGGTGCATTTCCTGAATATTGCTTTCCCGATCTGAGTGTAATGGCCTGACACTGTTCCTTACCCTCTCTCTGTGGATTTGACTCTGTGTTACTTGGCAATGAAACTTGGGGCCTGCTGTTAAGCATATTCGCCATTTGCCCCATCTGAGTTTCCAGATTTTTAATAGCCACTGCCTGACTTTTGATCATCACCTCCGTATTTGCCATGTACTTTAACATCATCTCCTCCATTTCTGATTTCTTTTCTTGCTGAGGTGCATTTAGAGTCTGATGTTGTTGTTGTTGAGAAAATCCCGCTGGAAAAGGTGGTCGTTGAGCAAACTGTTGCTGCGCTTGCTGAGATGGAAACTGTTGATTCTGCTGAAACTGTTGTTGTTGATTTCCTTGATTATTTGACCAACTAAAGTTTGGATGATTGCGGTTGCTGGGGTTGTATGTGTTCTGGAACTGTCATTGGTCTTTCCTATAACTGTTCACATACTGCACCGACTCCGAGCTAATAGCACATTGATCTGTTGAGTGTGACCCCGCACAAATCTCGCATACGAAGGCAACTGACTTGACTTTGCTTTCTGACAACGACTCTATTTTCTTTGCCATAGTCGTCATCTGTGCTGACAACTGAGTAAGCATCCACTTCCAACACACTTGCAACTCTGGGCTGTGACATTCTGGCTATAGGGTTTTGAATATCATTCGCTGCCATAGTCTCGATAAGGTTATAAGCCTCGCCATAGCTCTTTGCTTCTAGAGCTCCACCCGCAACTACATCTACCATCTGCCTAGACTGCCATCCCAATCCATTATAAAATGTGTTGATCACCATCTAATCTAGCATCCCATGGTGCGGACACTTCTTTAGCATCTCCTTGTACCTATCCCAGGCCTCGTATAAGGATTCGCCCTGTTGTTGCTCAAATTGAGAGATTGTTGTCCTCATTTTTGCAGTTTTCGCCATGGGGAAAAACTTGGCTAAGAACTTCTGTGCTAGGTCCTCCCATGTAGTAATTGATCCTGAAGGCAAAGAATGAAGCCAACTTCTCGCTCTATCCCTTAATGAGAATGAGAATAGTCTTAGTCGGATAGCATCCTCCGTCACCCCATTGTACCTAAATGTATCGCATATTTTAATGAAGCTCAATAGATGCTCATTAGGATCGTCTATAGCAACACCCCCAAACTGAACCGAATTCTACACCATTTGAATGGTTCCCAGTTTTATCTCAAAGGTATTTACTGCTATTGCTAGTCTGACTATGCTAGATTGTAGTTCATTAATATTCGGCATAGAATAGTCCCGCAAAGCTTTATACTCCTCTCTTCGCTCTTCCGCCATATTTGGAATAGTTTCTTCCAACTGTGCTTGTAAATTTCTACGCACTCTTGCTTTCCAACCTCTGCCGTCAATATTATCCTGTGCTGGTGTCAATTCTGAGTTGGATGATCGTGTGTGCATAAAATTCTACAAATACCTGAAGCCAAAACAAAAACAAAAATAGAAATGAGAAAATATTGGATTTGTCTAAGTCAAACAATATAGCTTAAAACTGATGATAATAATAAAAATTTAAACGCTGTCCCCGGCAACGGCGCCAAAAACTTGTTGCCTCCTTTTTAGTCTTTAATAAAAGAGCCCTAACTCACGCAAGTATACGTGGTCAACAAGTAATACAGAGAAAGTAGAGTATCGTCCCATAGAGAAAGTGTTAAATTTAATCACTATGCATCAGTCCTATCACTATACTTATTTGCCTAAACTATTGACTTGATTGTGTTGACAAAATTATTTCTAAATCAATTAATAACTAAAGACGCAAATTCTAACGAAATATATTTAAACTTGGAATTAATGGGATCCTACTTCATTTAATAATTCACCTAATTTCCACCCTCATGCTAGAAAGTTCAAATATCAAGAAAAATTGCCAAAGGTACTAATATAGACATAACCATCTGTCAATGTATTATGACCAACTTACACAATATCCATACTCAATAGACACCATGTAATCACCACTATAACCAAAATCACTATATTTCTATGTGAAATCGCAATTATAATGATTTTAAGCACAAACCCTTATTTTGACTCTTACGGCGAAGCAGTATATTTCTATCTGATTCACAAAATATTAAGCTATCCAATTAACCTCATATTCACAAGCTATCATGATTACAATCCATACTTATATATTATTTTTCAATTCTATACAAGCACTGAAATCGAATGGTGATCAAGCATTCATACATGTAAAACAATCATGATAGAAATTCCTTATGATATGCAAAACAATCTAACAATCAAGCTTATAATTAGACTACATATTAAAATCCGTTAGAATCCCATAATGGAGATTAGTTCATGTCTGAACCAAAAGCCATTATGGGATTAAAATTAAACATGGAAAAATAAACAATCAATTGAAGTAAGAAGAATTAGATTGATCAAACCCAATTGAAGAAATAAAATCCAAAGTAAAGTTTAACCCACATCAATATCCAGCACTTGACAATAATAATCCACAGTATAAACTCCCCAAAACTATCTCTAGAAAAGTAGAATAATAACAAATAAAATCTCCCAGTTCCTACTTAGGGTTTCCTTCTCACTATCTGATCAATATTCCCTAGAATCCTCTTCCGAATTGGCTTCTTCTTGTCCTTTTCAACTGAACTTTGGCATCACAATTCGTGAACTAGCGCCTCTGGCGCTAGCTTAGTACTAATCCAAGCGCTTCTGGCGCTAGCCCATGTCCAGGAATTAAAAAATGCCACCAAGTGTATTTTAAGCTTCAAATTTACCATTTTGCCCCTCCAGCTCCAACCTACAATAAATAAACACAAAAACAAATAAAATAATACTAAAAACACTTAAAGACCACAATAATTAAGTCTAACAATACCTGATTCGTAGGTATAAAACCACTCATCAAGTTACCCTATTATTGTGGAAAGGTGATACTGAACTAAAGAACTGAAACTTTTAATTCATTGTTTACTATTATTAGTTTAATTTTGTTATTCTTAGTTAATTATATTCAATACAAAACCTCTCATTTTAATTATTGTTTTATAGAATAAATTAAGACAATATCACTCTCTGTGGGTTCGACCCTTACTTGTCACTATACTGAATTTTGTGTTCGTAAAGTAAAAGTGAGGTTTTAATTTTAGAGTGTAAACGACAGCTACCAGTTTTGGTGCGGGTAATCCATCAGTCTCGGGAACTATGTCGTTGGGCCACGCACCTTGAGGGCGATTGTTGAAGGTGTTTACAAGCTGACCCATCTGGTTCTCAAGATTTCGAATCGACATCTCCTGACTATTCATCCGCTCCTCAATCAGAGCTATATATTTGGGAAGAAGTTCATCCGAGTTTGACTTCTTTTGTTCTTGGTGAGGAGCTTGATTCTGAAATTCGGAAGTGTATGATTGGCTTGGAGCAAAGGTTTGGGCTTGATTGTCATCGCTCTATGAATAATTTAGATGATCCCCCAATCATAATGATAATCGTTAGAATAATCGTCGAAGTTGCCACCATACTGTATCAACTCGAAACTGAAGGCGCATTGATGACCCAGATGGTTTCCAGCACAATAATCACAAATAAACGTCACACTTTGAATAAGTTACGCCCCTAAAGCATCAATCTTCTCTGTAAGTGTCTCAATTTGTGCTGCCAATGCAGTAATTGCATCGAGCCTATAAATCCTTACTACGTTTGGCTAAGTCATTCTCGCATAAGGCCACTAAAAATTATTGGAAGCCATGATGTACCTGCGAAAAAAAAATATTAAAACAAAAAAATTAAAACAGAAAAATACATGTTTAAATTAAGATCAAATTGATAGAATTTAATATTGGAAAAAAAATTATTAGTAATATTTCCCGGCAACGGCGCCAAAAACTTATTGTCTAAATATAGTATTGACAAATATACGTATACGTAGTCAACAAGTAATATAGAGTAAGTGCCGATCCCATGAGGAATATGCTAATAATTTTAACCAACTACTAAGTTTGTATCAACTAAATCTTATTTAAACAAATGAATTTGAGATTATAAAAACATTAATTTAAAACTAAACTAAATTATTAACAAATCTTAACATCAGATTTAAATGTTAAGATCACAATTTCTTCCAATGTTTTGTCTAAATCTCTTCAGTCTTTTTTTAATTAATTAATCATATTGAATCGTTAACTGATAATTCACAATTATTTAACAACCCTCATCTGATGGTTTGATAAAAATATATTTTTAAATTAAATCACTATATTCCTATGTGAAATAACTTAGAACAAGATTTATTAAACTCCAATTCTCATACAGGTTGCATGTGGCATATAGGTATATTCCTATCCTATACACGAATCACGTTATTAGAATAATGTAGAACACGTGTTATCATATTCATATCTAACCCTAGAATTCATCTTTCAATTTCATCTAGGATTATATCAAATAATTGTTATCTAGACAATCATACATGAAGTACAAAATATGATAAACGATTCATCCATAATCAACAATCAAAAGAGAGTAAATTAATTAATGCTACGCATCGGGTTCCATTGCAATCTCAATAAAAAGTTAAGTCATAACAAGGTTGGGAAACATCATCATAAAACCAAAGAACATCTTAAGATTACAAAATTAAAGGAAAAGAGAAGAGATAAAAATTTGTGTCGCGCAGCCTTTCAATCTCCACGCTTAGTCTCCAACTTGCTCTCTCCTTCAAGCTCCTTGAAATCTGATGAAGAAACCTAGCTTGATGGTGGATTATGATTTTAGATGTTAATGATGTTTTTTCTTCATCAAATCATATGCCTTCATGGGTATTTATAAGTTACAAATCCAAACTCTAGCTAAGGAGGAAAAATAATTCAATTGGAAGTCAAAAAGCATGCAAAAATGCGTCCACGCTGAAGCCAAAATCGAACATTCTGTCAAAGGAGCGCAGCTACGCTTGACTTGCAGTAAGTTGTGTTGCCTGCTTGAAGCTTTTATTGTAGAGTTCGTCGAGAGCTTCAATTTGACAGGTGGCACGTCCCGTAACTCTTTCTGAATCAAAAGTTATGGCATTTTTATTAACATGTGTCGAACTAGCAAGTAGCCCAGCACTGCGGCACTCTTCTACACTTTTGCTGTATTTCCCCACTTGGCTTGACTGGTTAACGTCAATTTAACTAAAATGCAACCATGACTTCAGCTACTTTACTTTAGATTGGACTTTGGGGGTAGAGGAGAAGGTTAAGTATTCTTTGAGGAAGGTTGAGAAGGTCTTTTCTTGGGATCTGGCATCCCATTGCCATCATTTTCATCACCATTAGAGCTAGCAAAATTTTACTTAAACCCATTAACCTGTCCACTAACCCGTGATTTAATGAGTTGAATTATCCATTTATGTTACCGAGTCCTAAGTAGGTTGCGTTAAATGAATAATAACAAATATATGGGTTAAATGGATAAAATCATGGGTCATTAGTTGGGTAAAGTAAATTGGTTAATTATTTTATTGATAGTTTGTCGACTTTGCTATCTCGCTCCCTTAATCTTAATCTTAATCTCTCCATCTCCATTAGTGGAACTCTCCATCTTGATATCGAAATCTCAGTCTCATCTCAATCTCTCAGTCTCCTATTCTCTATAGTAATTATTCCAAATCGCGATTCTCCATCCCTCTATTATCAATATTTATCTTCATTAGTATGGAAGGCTCATGCGGCATTAGCGATGGTAGTATGGTACAACTCTTCAATGGCGGATACCATGTGACTAAGCTCCCATGTTGGAATCTATCAGCTCCTTTTTTGTCTAATTCACAATCTCATTGCTCTCTATAGTCTGCATTCGTGAAAAGTTAATTTTTAATCTCTCTCTAATTATAGGCTTAAATACACTTTAAACTTTAAAGCTTTTCATTTTTTATAACTTAAACTTTAATATTTCAACTTTAATACATTGAATCTTAATGTTTTTAAATTTTGGGATAACATTTTCGTTAGTCCCCAAACTATTGTTGTTTTTCACGTTTAGTTCCCAAACTATTTTTTTCACGTATTTCGTCCTCAAAATTTATTATTTCTGTAATCTTTATCTAACATTACAAAATTAGAGCAATATAAGGGTATTAAATATAAAAACAACTATAGATTGAAGACCAAACGTGAACAACCACAATTTGAGGAATAAACATGAAAAAAATACTATATTTTGGGGACTAACATAAAAAAAACATATAGTTTGAAGACAAGATACACGGAAAAAATAATTAGAGGACTAAACGTAAAAAACAACTATAATTTGGGGACGAACGAAGAGGTTATCCATTAAATTTTTATAAATTAAACCTTTTGGGCATTGATGTGTAAATAATTGCTCCGAATGAAATTTTTTTTAGTAATTTTACTCTTAAATATCTTTCGAAGCCCAAAAAATTGAAAGCACATGGTTAATGTGTGATGAAGAAAGAAAAAAAAATTGGATCTAATATAAATGATATATAGCCTTAAAAGACTTAATTACCATTTCATTTTGAGTCACATGAATTATTTCGATAAGAAATGCTTAATTTAGTGGCACAAAGGTTTAATTTATAATATTGAGAGACATTAAGGTTAAGATTTAAGTTGTAAAAAAAAAACGAAAAACATAAGGTTTAAAGTTTATTTAAGCCTTAATTGTATATAATTTAAGTCTGTGTATACTTTAGTTTATCTGTGTCTAATTAATGGATGCTTGTTTGCTTATTATTTGGATAGTTGAATTACTTGATTAATTTGTTAGTGATGTTCTTAAATGGATGTTCAGATTAATTTTGTTTGGTTTTATTAACAACATTGATATGGCTGAGTAGTCAAGATTTTCTTTTGGTGGGCTATATATGAATTGGTGGGTTTTACCGCCATATTGATTAAAATTATCCATTTATAACCCAACCCATTGGTGATTCATTATCCATTAAATTTTATCCATTACCCATTAAATCGACACATTTGCCGCCCCTAATCACCACTAAGGTCTTTGAACCACTCAGGGTTCCTCAACTTGCAGGTGGGAGGAGTTCCTCGAATATTTTTGAGAGATGATTCCATTGTCTAATTGAATGCTTTTATCTTCTCTCTCTAGCCTCTTAACATCAATTTCCTCCCGAGTTAAACATCCACCAATATCGATCTCTCTCCCAACCTTTTGTTTGCCTTTGCTCTTCTCCCCCTTACCTGATTCCTTATCCCCCTTTTTGGCCGCAGCATCAAGGAGAATGACACCTGACCTCAAATTGGCTTCTTAAATTTCATGACTAGCTCACAGTATCTAGAGAATTTTCAAATAACATAGTCCATTTATAATGGGCATGGTTTCCTCAATACTTGTAATTAAATGAAAAGGGCAAAGAAGTCGAGGCTCAATTTCATTGCTTAAATAAAAAAAGAAGGGAGGAAAAAAACCAAAAGCAAACTAGAGTTCTAAAGCTTATATATCCAGAAACATAAGACGAGACTTGAAACCCTGCAAGGAAACTAAGCCATTGGCTCATAGCAATTTTTAACAATCAAATTGCCTAGTGATAGATATTTAATTTGCACTGCAAGAATTTGATTCAAGCATTAGCTTGTACTAAAGAACTACACTTGAAAACTACACAGCCAAATAAATAAATAAATGTAAACGAATACATCTTTTATTCAACAACATTACCTTAATGTAATTGTTTTATTTCACTTTCAATCAACACCACACCAAAACTATAAATAGGTTATGGTTTTATGCTGATTTTTTCTAAAACATCCAAATTCATCTGAAAGCAGAATCAAAATCATTACCAATGATTCCAAAGAGATTACAGGCAAAGAAGCAAAATCAGTGACAAAGTCATCTGAAAACAATGAAAAGGACTATTGAGTTTTAATCTGCTCCACCAAGTCAACTTCTTGAGACTCGGTATACCTCAATCAAAATCCATGTTTTCTACCTCATGCCGCAGGGAATCAAACATTACAGTAGACAGATAACGCTCTCCAGAGCTTGGAAAAATCACCTGCGGAAAAAGTCAAGGAAATGACATATTCATTAAAAGGTTTAGAAAAGAAATTATCACACGACTCTGTATTATCAGCTGTTGTTCACCAAAGCAATTATTTGAGGTTGCAAAAGCTCAATGCCCAATAAGATGAGGTGATATAACAACTTTTTTGCAGTGGGTGAACCCATTTTTGCTCGAAATAAGGGATGATCTTAATCATATTTTTCAATTTCTGATATAGATATGCTCGAATTGGAATTGTTTGGCATCAACTCGAGTTTTAGTTTAATGTCAAACTTGTAGGAAAGGATGGAGGGAGACACACAAGTACAAACACACAAGCAAATAAGTGATGGAAAGGGTAATACAAGAATTCAGATTTTCAGATAAGCGATGGAGAGAGAGAGTTTCACCTAATAAAACAATCACCAAGACTGCAAAAGTTATTTTTATTTCAGTCAAAGAAGCTTTTAATAATACTCAATTTGTTGGGCAATTGAAATCACTATGGTGCCTCAAAACATCTTCTTAGGTATGATCCTAGCTCTGATAGCAAACTAACGTGGGAGAGCTGTTAGCAAGATATACATTGTTAGGCTCGCTCTATATACTTAAACTTTTAGATGAGTTGGTTACTTAATAGGGTATCAGAACTCTAGGTGTGCAATATATTGGATTCAAATCATCCCAACTGCAACTGCACTTTAGTTTATTTCTTCTACACATGCAATTTGCATGTGAGGAGGAGTGTTAGCATGATATACATTGTTAGGTCCTCCTTTTATGAGTTGGTTACTTAGCGAGAGCTTTATCTAATTTAGTATATTAATGTTGTCCAACTTTTCTTTTTATATGGACCAAATTACACGAAGCATGTAAAATTAAAGCTCTTATAGGTGGAGAATTAACTTTGGTAAGATTAGATTTAGCAAGAAGAGGACTGCCCTTTGGCTATATATTTTGTAGATACTAGGTTGTAAATGGATGGAATACGATTCCGAAATTTATGGAAAGCAAAAATAAGAGTTTAAGTTGTTACAAGAAGATTGAGTTGATATTGGAAATATAGGTTTCCAAGTAAACCACGATAGGAAGCATCTGACTTGCAAACTTGGGGGGGAAGCGAGGATGAGAACTTGATAAGCATCTGCTAAAATATTCTTCATATCGAGACAAGCTTCACATTGAATGATTCTATTCTTTTTTTAGAAACTAGGGTTCATTTCACTTACGCACATGAGTTTTACACGTTTTTGCATATAACCACCTGAGTTTTAAAAGTCGGCACTTAAATAATTATACTGTTGAGTTTAAGTAAAACTGTTACATTTTTCATCCAAATTGACCATTTGTGTGTCACTCTAAATGTGCGTGAAGAACCACTAAAATTGTAAAATTTTGAAATAAATGTCCAAAGTACCCTAACCTTAAACCCACTCTCCATCTCATCATCTTTCCCATTAAGTCACCACCACCACTTTCTATCAAAAAAAAAAAAAAATAGACCTCCATAGCCACCAACATCTATTACATATATCCACATATCAACAAACCCAAATAAAACATACCCAGGCTTATTTTTTACTTTTTTCAAGAACACCCGTTTTGCAAGATAATTTCTCTCTTTTGCAATGTCTCTCTAGATGGAAATTATATGCTATAAACTGAAATTCCAAGAAAACATGAGATTTCTTAATACCCATTTCTTTGTGGGTAGAAGAAAAAAGGTTTCGTAACATTATTCTTCTTCGATTCTGACCAAATTGCATTTTTAGCTCCTTCGAATTTCCACCAAACCTGCACACATGAAGGTGTAATTCTTTTGAATTTGACTAAGTTATTATTCCTCTGCTATATTACTTTTGTTTTGGTTATGATTCTAATTCTCCATCAAAGACTCAATTTTTTCTTTTTTATCTTTTACATTTTTAAGAAAATACATGAATCATTGTGAGTTTTATTTATAAGTCTCAATTTGATTTTTGGATTATGGTGTTTTTGGCTAGTTTAAAATTCAATCTAGATGTTTAAAATTCACTTAGGTTGGTATGAGGGTAATTGTGAAGTGTATTTAAGCAAAATCAAAAAGGATGTAAGATTTTGCTAAAAAATTATAATTTGGATTAGGGCTTACTTATACTGCGTTTGGATTGAAGGAATGGAATGAAGAGTGGAATGATTCATTCCATTATAGTTGGAATGAGTTATTCCATATGCTCTCCCTCCCTCAAGGAACCAAATATAATTTTTTTCATTTCAATCGCAACCAAACACAATTTTTTTCATTCCATAGGAATGAGTCATTCCATTCTCTCTCCTATTCCACCAATCCAAACGTAGCATTAGGGTTTGGGATGAGGTTAGGGATAAAGGATTTGGGGGAAAAAATGTCCTTGCATGCTTCAGTTAATGGAGTTAAGATGGTAAACGATTTCTCACTAAGCCTCAATAGTATAGGTGTTTAAGTATTGACTTTTGAAATTCAAGTGGTCATGTGCAAAAACACGTAAATCTCGGGTGGTTAATTGAAATTTACCCTAAAAACTAATACCAAAGTCTTGTAAGTTTATTTATTGTCCAGCTTGCTCTGGCAAGCTTTTGTATCTCTCATGACAGTATCTATTCGCATTTGATCCCTTCTAGTTTAATTCTACACCTGAAATTTTTAGAACTTTCTCTAGACTAGAAAGACTTTGCTAGACCATGTCGGGTTTCAAATAAGATCTAGAATCCTACAATTGGTTACGAAAGGCCAAAATATTCTTAACGGGCCAAAATAATCAAAATATGTCAGTGTCTTATCAACCTAACTTTGAACACAAAAATTTTTGATTCAACCATAAAGATGGTTAGACAATGTTCAAAACTATAATAGGGCCAAATTACTTTGACATTTGGTCTTTTTTTTTGTCAGTGGTCGCCATGCCGAATGATACAATCATGGGCCTCATGGCATTTATAGTCTAACATGAGCCATTATTGCTGATGATCTGGCGCCATGTGTTAAAACAAAAAATTCCATCAACAATTAAATGTTTAGGCTAGTGCTAATACATACGTCAAAAGAATATATAACTGTATATATTAAAACTTACCATCTATGCAAACTATTTATGCTAGTGTTAACATATGACAAAAGAATCTATAACTTGTAAATGTCAAAACTTACGACAATGAGTTTCCCAGCATTTATTGGCCGCTTTGCTAACTTTATTGCAGCAGCTGCTGCTGCCCCAGATGAAATGCCCACCTGAAAAAGTACAACGGGATATGCGTAAATAGGAGTTAGGAAGTTTTTGCGCCAACCCAGGAAGTCCAGTGTTAACCACCATGAGGTCCATGACTATGAAACATTGATTGAAATGCAAAACTAATCCTCCGGTTTGTAACTTTTTTAAGAACTCCTTCCTTCAACTTTTTTTTGGCATAACTTACCCTCTAAGTTGTATAATTACTAAAAAGAGGACCCCGCTGACTTTTTTTGGTTAAAGTAGTGACGGAGGAAACAGCTATAGGAGTATAATAGGAATAATAAATTTTTAAAAATACAAAAATAAATTAAAATAAACTTGAAAAATTACAATGAAAGAATTTAAAACAAAATAATAAATTTTTAAAAATACAAATAAAATTAAAATAAACTTGAAAATTTGCAATAAAAGAATTTGAAACAAATAATAATTTTTTAAAACTACAAAATAAAATAAAATAAAACTAAATTTTCAAAAATATAAATAAAATTGCAATAAAAGAATTTAATCAAAATAATAAAATTTTAAAACTAATAATAATTTTTTTAAACTATAAAATAAAATAAAATATAAATAAATTTTTAAAAATATAAATAAAATTAAAATAAACTTGCAAATTTGCAACAAAAGAATTTAAAACAAAATAATAAAATTTTAAAACTACAAAATAAAATTAAATAATTCTGTAAAATACAAAATACAAATAAAATAAACTTGAAAAATTAATAAAATCTATCTGCTCAATCTCCCTGAGAATCACATCACGCTCTCGAGTAATCCTTCTCATCAAACTTAGAATTCTGCAAAATATTTGGGCAAATCTTTATCCAAAACCTTTGCATAATAAGTTGTCTGCTCCTGAAAGGATAAGCATTTAAATGTCCTCTCATATTCTCAATCTCCTCCTCCCGTTCCCTCGCAGTCCTCTTCTCTGTCCCGTTGAATATCATGCGCTCAAGAAATTGGGCGGCGCCGTTGGTCTTATCCGACTCGAATTGGGATCCCGCATCGATCCAGACGTCGACGGGGAGGAGAGAGTGGACTCCGTCGAGACTAGAATGCCGTTGGGAAGAGTGGTGACTCGGGTGAGTGGGGCGGTGAGGATTGAGGTGTGATCCATTAAGGTTTGGTAAAGGGAGTTGTGTTGTAGGAAGCGTGGGTCCGGATCTTCCAAGGTTTTAAGCTTTTGTTTCACGGATTCGGCGAGTCGATCGTAAATCATGGCGTTTGGGGGTGGTGGGGAGGGGAAGGTTGTGGCGGCGGCGGCGACGGAGGAGAGGGCGCGGAAGGTCTGTGATGGTTTGTGGGACTGGCGAGCTAAGATTAGGAGGTGCCATATCGCCATGCATGAGTTTCTTCTTCAGCTAGGGTTTGGTAGATAGAGCAAGATGTGGGAGGGGAATAAGGGCCCGTTCGGGAATGACTTATTTTTTTTGACTTAAAGTTAAAATTTTAGTAGATTTATAATTTAAAATTTTAGTAGATTTATAAGTAATAGTGTTCGGCATTATTTTTACTTATAAGTCAGGAATTTTAAGTAATAATTGTGGATGTGTTCGGCTAATAATGACTTATAAGTTAAAATAAAATAAAAAGATTACTAAAACGCCCTTCAATAAGAAGAACATTAAAAATAAAAGAGGGTATTTTTGTCATTTCATAGTCGTTGACAAACTTAAAAAAAATGACTTATAAGTCAGTTTTTTTTAAGCAAGTAAAGGTTACTTATTTTTTTTGACTTTTTTTTCGACTTATAAGTAAAAAAAAAGTTGTTCTCGAACACTTTTTTTGCCTAAACTACTTATAAGTTGGTCAACCCCACTTATAAGTAGCTCCCGAACAGGCTCTAAGAGTAAGATGATGGGTTTTGGGGAGATGATGCAGATTGGAATAGGGGATGAGAATTTTTGATTAATTTTTAATTTCTTTGCCTAATTACTTTATTGCCCTTACGTTAATTATTTTATTGCCCTTACGTTGTCCATGGTCAATTTTCGTCCAAAAGTCAATAACAATCCGTCACTTTTGTTAACAGAATAGTCAATAAGGTCCTTTTTTTTTAATAATTATACAATTTGGAGGGTGAGTTATGTCAAAAACAAAAGTTGGAGGAAGGAGTTCGTAAAAAAGTTATAAATTGGAGGGTCAATTTTGCATTTCAGTCATTAAAAGATAAATCAACTAATTCGGAACATACCAGCAAACCCTCTTTCAGTGCAAGAAGTTTAGCAGTTTCAATAGCTTCTTGACTAGAGATCTGAAAATGTACACAGCGTCTGAGTCACTGAAAAGAAAAATAAGATGAAGAGTATAGGGGAATTCAATAGGCAGATATCACTATATTAACGAAAATAAGTGCTGAATAATAATTGTGCAACTTAGTGGATCAGATTTTGAGTAAAATCTACTTCAAAACAAACCTAATAATTTTATCAAAGATCAAGTTAGATTGCTTACTCTGAGCTCTCTAATACTATAAATAGAAACCAGCTGTACCATTAACTCAAGATTGGACTATAATCAACTCTATCAATGTCTTTGTACGTTTTACCATGCTGTATTAATTAGATATTTCTGAACCACCAAAGTGAACTATGGAAGGGAAGCATGCTTAAGTTTATGACAACTCAAAGGAAAGGGATAGAAAAATATGAGAACCCAATAGATATGTAAAGAACACTTTCTTCTCATCTTTGTTTTTTAAAGTAAAAGCTTAGCTGCAGCAGAATGGTCATTCAAACAAATTCCCAATTATAAGATTCAGATCGTACCTGAATAACTTCATCAAGAATGTTAACGTCCAAAACAGCGGAAATGAAACCAGCACCAATTCCTTGGATGCTATGTGGACCTTTAGCAAGTGGACATGAAAAATAATTAGTTAGGAAATCGTTTGACATGTGAAGGTACAGCTATCTTCGATAACATACAACATAAAATGGAGCCAAAACGGACTTGCTTATATGATGGAGGAAACGAATCGAGAAAGCACATCACTTGAGAACCAGGCATTGAGAATAGTAGAAAGGCATAGCTATAGATGCAGTAGCTTAGTCTATATAAGCTTGGTGATGTTTGAACTTTGAAATTAGCGTCTTAAGTTGGTGTAGCATAAACCAACTGGAAACATACGTTTTAGAAATAAGGGCCCTGTTTTTGGTAGTGGTAACTAAAAGAATAATAACATCTCTTATTGCTAATGCTTTAGGTGCATGCTACAACACATCTACCTAGGTAAAAAGACCGAAACTTTTTACGAGATGTTTGTTACGGGTCACACGTAAAATACCCACCAAATTTAATTATTGGGTATTTGATTACTAATAATAGAAATTAGTCATATCTTATCATTTTCGTTTGGTAGAAATTATTTGATTACTGGTAATCGTTGTTGTTAGTGTTTGGTACAAATTCAAGATTACTGGATATATTTTTTTTAATATTCACCTTTTACTAAAAATGCCCATATAATAATTTATGCCAAATAATTCACCAATGAATTTTTGTCAAATTAAATTAAATGCCCAAAATACTGTCCAACTAATTAATTCAATAGTATTTAACAAAATATATTTGAGGTTTTATATAACACTTTTGTAAAAATAATAATTTACAATATATACAATTATTAATATATAAATAAAGATTAAGTAATTAAGTTAGTTTAAGCATAATAATAAATTAAACTTATAATAATAAATAACAAAACAAGATGAATAAGGACAAATTAAAATATTTATGTCCAAATTATTCAAATAAAGAAGAGTGTGTTTGTTATATGGGTATTTGTTTGTAAACTTTTTTATAATTATGCATGAATATGGATATTTATGTCCAATTTACTAAAATATGAAGGGTATTTTTGTCTATAAAAAGATCTGAAGATGACCAAGATGTGGTGATGTAATTAAAATTAGTACCACCTATTTTTTGGTCATCCAAATACCCACTTGAAGTGAAATCTTAATCTTAATAATTTACTAGGTATGAGGATTATCGGGAATATAACATTAAACAAATAAAATTTATTAGGATGACCGACTCACATTAATGGGTATTTAAGATGATTATTTAAGATGACTTGTAACAAATGCCTCCTTAAGGTAACAGATCTATATCTTTTATCTTTTCATGTGTATATGATATTTAGGCTGAATGACACTTATGACCCTCCAAGTTGCCACCCACTTTCAATGTCGTCCCTAAAGCACATTTTTCGTCAATTGAGTCCTTAAAGTAGGGGTGGGCAAAATTTTCGGTTTTTTCGGGTTTTAGGGTAAACCGGACCATACCGAACCGGTCGGTTCGGTACAAAAAAAACCAGTTCGGTACCGGTTCGGTAATTTACTTTTATACCGGTTTTCGGTTCCGATTTCGGTTAGCTCTTTTTTTTGTCCGGTATGTACCGGACCGAACCGGTTGTACCGGTTAGCTTAAAAAAGGCAAGATAAGCCTAATATCTAGCCTTCATGTTGGACTTTAGACCTTCATGTCTAGCCTTAGAAAATACTTTAAGTCTCCTCTATTTATAAAATAGAGGGAAGACTAAAGAAGGCTTATTATTAGACAATGTGGGACTTGTTGTAATATGCAATGGTCTCCTTTATTTATGAAACAAAGGTAAGACAAGAGAAAACATATTAGACAATGTGGGACTTGTTGTAATATGCAATGGTCTCCTTATTTATAAAACAAATGTAAGACAAGAGAAGACATATTAGACAATGTGGGACTTAATGGAAATTTGGAATTCAGTAGCTCCCTCCCTTACCTTACATGCACTATCATGTGTAAGTCCCACATTGATTAGATGATAAATGTCTAAGGAAGTTTTCCTTATAAAATGACTACCAAATGAAGATAAGGTCTTCAAGTCCCACATTAGTTATTTGGTAAAAGTCTAAGGAAGTTTTTTCCTTATAAAATGATTACCAAATGAAGCTAAGGTCTTGAAATCCCACATTAGTTATTTGGTAAAAGTCTAAGGAAGTTTTCCTTATAAAATGACTACAAAACCAGTACCGAACCGGTTTTGAACCGGGTATTCGGTTCGGTATACCGGCCTAATCGGTTTCGGTTTCGGTTCCTTTTCCCTGATTGGACCCAAACTCGGCCCATTTTGACCAAATTTTAACACAATCCGACCCAGTTTGACCCGACCCAATTTCACTAATTATTTTTTTTTAAAAAAAAACTAAAAAGTTTTAAAATTATTTTAAAAATAATAATTATTTCAAAATTATTTTAAAAATAATATTTTATTTTAAAATATTAAAAATAATTATTATTTGACCTTTTTTTAAAAATTATTATTATTTTAAAAACAATATTTTATTTTAAAATATTAAAAATAATTATTATTTTAAATATTTTTAAAAATTATTATTATTTTCAGGAAAAAATATAGATTCATAAAATATAGATTGAAAAAAATTAAATAAGAAAATAAAACTTTATTTAAAAAAAGTAGTTTTTTTTCATTTTTTATGTAAAATACAAAAAAGGGTAAAAGATAAATAAAAAAATTGATTCAATTTTTTAAAAAAAAGAAATTAAAAAGTTTTAAAAATTATTATTATTTTTAGGAAAAAAATTTAGAAAATTTATCATTTAAAAAAAATGAGTAAAGTTTCATAAAATATAGATTCAAAAAAATAAAACAAAAAAATTAAACTTTATTTTCAAAAAAAAAATAGAACTTTTTAACTTTTTTACAAATGAGTAAAGTTTCATAAAATATAGATTCAAAAAAAGTGAATAAAAAAAACTTTATTTTCATAAAACAAAAACTAGAAATATTTATTTTTTAAAAAGATGTGTAAATTTTCATAAAAATAATTAAGAATTAAAAAAATTTAAACTTTAATTTTTTTGAATCTATATTTTATGAAAATTTACTCATTTTTGAAAAAAATAAAAGTTTCTAATTTCTTTTCCTAAAAATAATAATTATTTTTAAAACTTTCTAAACATAATATTTTTTATTTTAAAATATATAAAATAATTATTATTTTAAAATTATTCTAAAAATAATATTTTAATTTTAAAAATATTAAAAATATAATTAAAGAAATTTATCTTGTTTAATTATTCCATTATTTTTAATATTTTAAATTAAAATATTATTTTTAAAATAATAATAATTTTAAAAAAAGTTCAAATAATAATTATTTTTAATATTTTAAAATAAAATATTATTTTTAAAAGAATTTTGAAATAATAATTATTTTTAAAATAATTTAAAACATTTTAGTTTTTTTTTTTTAAAAATAGTTAGTGAAATTGGGTCGGGTCAAACTGAGTCGGATTGTGTCAAAATTTGGTCAAAATGGGCCGGGTTTGAGTCAAATCAGGGAAAAGGAACGGAAACGCAAAAAAATGCCATTTTAAGGACCTAATTGACGAAAAATGTATATAATAGTGATGCCTATAAATTTAGGGGAGGACTATTTACACAAAAAATTTTACTAGTTCCACTAGATACACTCTCGCAATGTAAATTAGTACCACCTATATTTTGGTCATCCGGATACCCACTTGAAGTGGAATCTTAATCTTAACAATTTACTAGGTATGAGAATTATCGGGAATATAACATTAAACAAATAAAATTTATTAGGATGACTAACTCACATTAATGAGTATTTAAGATGATTATTTAAGATGACTTGTAACAAATGCCCCCTTAAGGTAACAGATCTATATCTTTTATCTTTTCATGTGATACTTGTATATGATATTTAGATCTTTATGACATCACTTTTATGTACTATATATATAATAGTGATGCCTGTAAATTTAGGGGAGGACTATTTGCACAAAAAAATTTACTAGTTCTACTAGATACACTCTCGCAATGTGAATGTGACTATTGGTGGATTCAACCATTGTGCGGTCACCTGGTGAAACTAGCAAAATAGTCGATGGAATTAGCAATTTCTTAAATTTAATATTTAGGCAAAACCATAAAGTTCTACCACCGCAGAATAATTGCATAATAGGGTTATAGATATTGCACACACCAGGCTTTCCTCCGCTCAGAATGGCACTTTCAACTGGTTCTACACCATATACCTATATATATTAAGGAAAGTCATCAAACAACATAAAGAAAATGGTACTTTTCTCTTACATGTACAGGTAAGCTGACCTTTATGTTTGGGTTTTTTTCCTTCAGGAACTTCCCTGTGCCAGTTATCGTACCTCCAGTCCCTATTCCAGCAACCAGGGCGTCAACTTTTCCTTCAGAGCCAATCCAAATCTCTGGTCCAGTGGTCTCATAGTGAATCTATATATACATTCACAGATTTAGAATAAATCCCTTCTAATCTCTCCTTAAGCATCTGATATTTATCAAGAGCATACCTTTGGGTTTGCAGGATTCTCGAACTGTCGAAGAAAATGACCATTAGGTGTTCTTTCAAGTATCTCTTCGGCCTTTTGTATATCCCCATCAATGCCCTTGTTGTTATCTGTGATGTACAACTCTGCTCCTAAAGCTAGCAGAACAATTCTTCTCTCAAGGCTATAATTGTCTGGCATAACTAGGATAAGTTTGTAATTCTTAGCTGCTGCAATGAACGCTAAACCTATTCCGGTATTACCGCCGGTGACCTCAATGAGTACCGTCTTTAACAACACATTTTTGGAGCAAATTCAAACCAATAAAAATAAGATCATAGTTTGATCAATAATAACACTGCTACATATTTAAGAAATTTTGTAAAACCTCACTTATTTGGTATTGAAGTTGAGAAGATAAGTTTGACTATTTGAGTGATATAAACGACAATTTCATATGGATCGTAACAACTCTGGTAGAATTTAGTCAACAAACCTTCCCAGGGAAAATCAGGCCCTTTTCCTCTGCGTCTTTAATCATACTATACCCAATCCTTCATGTTAAAAAATATAAAAGTTATATTAAGAACTCCACGAACTCTCATATATACCAAAAGAATAAGGAAAATATAATTTATACATGTATTAAAAAAATAAAAGTAAATAGAAGAGAGAAAAAAAAATTTAAATTTATTTTTAATAACCTTATAAAATTATATAAGGTGAGAGTTAATTTATATTTTGATTACTCTACTGAGACCCTATTTACGTTTTGGTTATTAAACTCCTTTTTCTTACGATTGCATAACTAAACTAAAAACATTATTTCAATTGAGTGATATTGAAGAATTCTGTCTAATTAATTTAATAATTATTAACGGCTTGACACATAAAGGTACGAGGTGGACATATGAGCCCATTTTAGAAATTATATATAATTAAAGGGTCCTCTTAGCATGTGCCCTTAACATGCTAAACACACAGTTCAAGAGAATATTTTCTTGAACTGTGTGCATATTCTCTTGATTTCTGTATTTGCACTAAGTTCAAGGGAATATGCACACAGTTCAAGAGAATATTCTCTTAAACCGTGTGCTTAGCATATGCCCTAAGGACATATGTTAAAAAATTCCATAATTAAAATTGTTTATGTGGATATACCATCAATGGTGATTAAAGACGAGACAAAAGGTTAAAGTAAATTATCTATGGAAACTTTAATTCAAACAAATCATCAATTTTTTCACAAGACAAATACAAGAACATAGGGTGGGATCCGGTCTCACAATCTAGTTAGTTAACTATTAAATCAATTCATATTAATTGAAATTAATTAAATTGGTTAATTGTTTTTATTTATTTAAATTGAGTAAAATTTGAACTCATATTTTTTTTAAAAAAATATAGACCCAAACCGATTAAACTAGGACCCAAATTTAATCAAGTTATTTGTTTAGACGGAGAGATCGAGTATAATTTAAGAGTTCTTCTACACAAATGTGATAATTGGACATGAGCTCTTTATAATTTTATCTATTTGTATTTTGATTCTATATTTTTTATAATAAAAATCAAAATATAAATAAATAAAATTATAAAAAACTCATGTATAATTATCATGTCTGCATAAAAATTTTAATAATTTAATACAAATTCTGACGCCTCCATTATTTTGATAGAGAGCATGCATTTGTCTTACGTAGTGGCTACCAATAATATATGTAATTATGTATATATGCATAACGCATTAATAGTTATAAAAAAAAGTATAATTTAAAACATCACTAACAGTACTCCCTCCGTCTCATACATAATATATGACGTTTTAAATAATTTTATTTTTTTTAAATTATTTGATATTTTATATAATTTAAGAGAATTAATTATAATTTTTTTTAAATTATCTATTATTGAAAAATATTATAAATGAAAGAAAGTATAAGATAAATATATAATAAAAAATATTATAAATAATTAATATTATATTTAATATTATACACTTATTTTTTTAATTCTTGGGCACGTAACTCTATGTTATATAGGATGGCAGGAGTAATATATATGGATGGATTGTGTGTTGTCACATCTGAATTAAACTCGGTGATGATTACCAACATTAAAAGCCTTCCAGCTAGCCTAGCTAGGTAGATAGCTCCAGGCACAGCAGCCTAGGTAGGTAGTGTATAAAAAATTAAGGGAGCGAAATTATTTAAAAATTTGAAAAAAAATAATACTCCCTCCGTCCCAAATTAATTGCTTTTCTAGGACTTTTTAAAGTTAAATTGACTATTTTTAAAATTAATAATTAAACATATATAAATATATTTCTAAAATTATAAAAATTAAAATTAGTAATAAATTGTATATACTTTCTTTTGGTTATAATATTTTTACCTATATGTTAGCAAAAATAGTAAAAAATTTAAAAATAGTCAATTTGACTTTAAAAAGTCCTAGAAATGCAATTAATTTGGGACGGAGGGAATTAAAATTTTTAGAAAGAGAACAAAAAAATACTACCTCTATTAATTTCATAATAATAGATTGTTTAAAATAATAAATTTATTCTAATTTATTTGTCGTTTATAATTTTTTAAGAGAATAAATTATTTATTTTTTATATCATTCTTAATTTCTCTCATTGTTCCAAAAAAATATCTTCCATGTATTAGTAATTTTCAACTTCTCATAAAAGGGTAGTGATGAAATATCATACAAATTTTAATTATTAAATAATAGTATTAAATGACTTTCATAATTAATATGTATGAAGCTAAAACAACTATTATTATGGAATGAAGAGAGTATATAAAAAAAAACGAGCGTAGAAGAATTTTTAGAAAAAGCAAGTGTAAAAAAATTTTAGAGAGCGTGTATAAAAATTTTTAGAGAGAAGAAGAATATATAAAACATTAGAAATAGAATGTGAAAGAATATAGAAATTAAATATCATAAATAATTTATTTAATTGGAACATAATAATGATAAGTTTGAAATTTGAAACATGAGTTGACTTATATTTGACTCATAACTATATGGTTCCAACTCACACAACTCATATTAAAAATAAGTAATGTAGTTTTAGTTCTTAGATGAAACCATAACCAAATTTTATAAATCAAAACCAACTCATAACCATATTTTATCAGACTTAATTAAATCTAAGGATATTGCGGCGCTTTTCCAAAATTGAAAAAAATAGGTTAAGGTTTAAACGCACAAATAAGAAGAAACTCATGTCAAATCGACAAAAATTTCATAAGCAAGAATCTGAACTTATAATAAGTTAGTTTGATCAAATATAATGTCTATTTTGTCCTTCTTTTATTTTATCTCTCTTTTTATTAGTATCTTTTTTAGTAATTTTTATATTTGATTTTAACTTATAAATCATTATGAGCCGAACACCTTAAACTTGGTTTAACTTAATTTCTGACTTATAAGTTAAATTAATGCCGAATACTTTTACTTATAAGTTATAATTTAAAATAATTTATAAGTCAACTTATATTTTAACTTTAAGTCATTTTAAAATAAGTAGTTGCTCAACCGGCTCTTAGTCTTGTTCATGAGGATCTTTATCTGCGGTTTTGATTTTTGGGGTTTGTATTGTTGCTGGACCTTGTGCATGTTTTGGTAGGTGAAGATTTTTATTGTTTTGTTGCTAAATAAATTGATTATTTGATGAGAGGATTTTGAAAGGAAGCAACTGAAATAATTATTGAAGGAGATGAATCATGTCTCTGAAAAAGATTAACCCGGCTGAACTTGAAGCTCATTTTTGTTTGTAATTTTTTGTTTTTTTTTTTAATAATGATATATCTTATCATTTTATATGTCGACTTTTTAATTACGAGTTATCTGAATAATTATGATTGATAATATTTTAATAACGTATCTAATATAGTAAAATAATTTTATAATTCTATCCAAATATATGTTTAATGTAGTGGACTAATTTTATAATCTTACCCAAATATATGTTACGATCGTAATATTTGATACAAAACTTTTACAATACATGACATGACTTTTTGTTTTATAATTCATGTAATCAAATTCTGTGATATACTGATATGTATGTATTCTTTTTCTAATTGTGGGTCCCGTATTTCCACCTCATCTACATGTTTCAAAACCATTAACCACGTTGGATAGCTGTTAATTAATTGGATGGAAATCGTCGCCCTCACTTAATTGAAATATTTTTTCTAGTTTAGTAATGCAATGGTAAGAAAAAAAGAGTTTAATAACAAGCTGTAAATTGGGTTTCAGTATAATAATTAAAATATCAATTAATTTAATGAACTACATTAAATAATATATTTATCATTCATTTTATATATTTTATCGCATCTTTTTAAAAAAAATAATTATTCTTTTAATCATTTTTTTTTAAGTCGGAAAGAGTATTGCAAAAAAGAACATCTAAACAGAGTACTTGACATTTGGAACAATATTCATCTTATAAGAATCAATATGCAAACCTGTCTTTTACACTAGAGCAAGGTTCCATAATTTCTAGCTTGGCAGCAATACGGGCTACACAGCCATCCACGATTTTGTTGAGATATACCATTGGGGTGTTTCCTATTAACTGCATATTGTGAAAACGAGAAAGATAATATGAATTTTTACTAACAACAACAAAAAATTATACTTAGTAGCAATAATTAAGGTGTCAGAAAAGAAATTACTTCAGTAACATCCTTGGCAATCTCGCAGTTGGCTCCCATAGTCTTCTTTTCAGATTACTGCATGATTATAAAACATAAGACAACTGAACTATAAAAGGAAAAGTAGGAAGAAAATGCATGGAAGTTTGTTTACCCTTTTTAGAAATTATAGATCTCCATAAAATCAAAAACATAATAAATAGGTGAGGTGGCTTCATAATGCTAGAGACGAACGTTTAAGTAACAGGAGACAGATTGGTGTGGACAATAATGCACTTAGATGATAGGGATTTTACTGTGGACAATAATGCACTTAGATGATAGGCCGGATTTTACGGATGCTGAAGTTAGCTTGCGTACCACTACACCCCACTTGAGAAGCTAGTGGTGGATAATTTGTTTGTTGTTTTATTTCTCCTTTGTATTTTGAAGATGATGACTGAGATTAATAGTGTGTGGTGTTCTGTTATGTTAGCCAACTAGACCTGATCTAGCACTATATATGAGATGGACGCATGGATATCAATTATGGAAATGTGTGCCCGTGCATCACTCAATAGCTGATCACAATAAAATAAAATAAAAGTGTCGGTTCATAAAATGCATCAAATTTATTTAGCCTTTAATGCAATAGACATTCAATTCCTTTGAAGCTTCTAAATCTATCAACCGATAAATATAATACATAATGATTTAGATAATTAGATGTTTATTAGAGATAAAATATTATCTTTGTCATAAATTATAAGATCATTTTTGATTTTTGAAAGTTAATTTGAAATATTTTTAAATTTAAATTTAAAATAGTTTATTAAAAAATTATAAAGTAATAAATCTTACTGAGTTATAATTTTTTAAATAATTTATAATATTGATCATTATATTAACTAAAATTAAATTAATTTATATCAATTTTAAATTTAAAAATATCTTAAACTAATTTTAAAAAATTAATAATTATCTTATATTTTAAAACGAACAGAGTATATCAGCTACCTACTTAGGTAGACTAGCCAGCAGGCTTTTAATATTGGCAATCATCACCAACTTTAATTCGGATGTGACAACACACAATCCATCCGTATATACTATACTATTAATGACGTTTTAAATTATAATTTTTTTTCACTCTCGTGAGTCTTATAACTATTAATGCATTATACATATATGAATAGTCATGCACAAACACGCTATTTGGTCTGACTTGCTATTTGGTCTGACTTGATTTAGGCTTACTAAACTTTGATCATTGATTAGGTCGGACCAAACCCAACTTCAAATGATAAAAAGCCAGGCCAGGATAAATTATTGAATAATAAAAACATGGTCTAAGAAAGTCTATTAGTCAGTCCAATCCAAAGCCGGTGCAAGTCAGGCCAAGCCTTCCCTTTAGA
The DNA here is from genome assembly GCA_034770075.1 of Aralia elata. Classification (NCBI taxonomy): domain Eukaryota; kingdom Viridiplantae; phylum Streptophyta; class Magnoliopsida; order Apiales; family Araliaceae; genus Aralia; species Aralia elata. Next base: position 56,797 of record JAVJAP010000174.1, read on the forward strand.
CTTTCATGCCAATTACCCTTGAAAGATTTGAACTCTCATTTATTTTTAGAATTTGAGGTAGGACAAGAGATTTTTTTAAATGATGTGGGACTCTCTTATAGCTATATCCCATTTTTTAGTTATTTGTGAAACTCTCTTGTAGCAAAAACAAAAGGGGTAATAAGAACAGTCTTATAATGTTAGCTAGCTTTCTGGTTAAGATTGAGAGTAGTAGTTTTGTTGGTTTTGGGTTTAGTTTCATATAGTTATTTTTGGTAATCTCCTCCAACATATAATTCCTTCTTATTCATGCCTAATGTATATTAATGGCGACTTCAATTAATGTTATCAGTCACATAATGCAAAACTTTAAAGTTTGTAAAGTCTGATGTAGCATTGTACTGTAATTTACATTCATAGCAAATATGTATTGCCTCAATAATTCTTTATTTCTCCATCTTGATTACCTTTTTGTCCCTTCAAAATCTTAATTGTGTTAGAAATAAAGTATTAGAATATGAAAGGGTTGAGAAATAAAAAAGTTGAGAAATGAAAAGGTTATATTTCTCTCTCTCCATGCCTATATATACTCCTAGCAATCCTCCCAGCAATGAGATATAGAAGAATAGAAAAGGTGGAAATAAGAGAGAGACACACTCATCATCCATGTGATAGGTTGTAAAATACATCCATCCGAAAGATTGTGAGAGATATCAAATGAATTGTGGATGACCACTCAAATACAAGAGATTATCAATATACATTTTGTTGATATATATTTTGTTTTATCTATCATTTCACAACACGTTATCAGCACGAATTTCTAACCAACTGAGGAAAGGAAGTTCTCTCAACTCACTCATTGAGAGTACAAATTATGTAAGTACGCTACTTTTGTGATGTAGTAATATTAGTATAAATAAATAATCATTTCACCTCCCAATTCCCCTACTTTGAAAGTAATTAGAGAAGAGTTAAATACTTTTCTTGGCTTCCTATAAATTTATATTTACTTATTTAATATCTTATGTAATTATGTATTTATATAAATGTCGAACATACAAAATTTAAATTTGTTGCTCTTGATATCTTGAGCAAGAATTATTTGTCATGGACTCTTGATGCTGAGATTCATCTAGAGGCAAAAGAATCTTGAAGATACAATTAAGATTGGAAGTCATGCATCCCTGTAGGATCATGCAAAAATCAATGATTTTTATTCGCCATCATCTCGCCTATGAAGACATGTTAGAGAAAATACTGACTACATTTCATGCCTCAAATATGCTCCTGCAGTAGCAATATCGAGAGCATAAGTTCACAAAATATTCCCTGAAGCGATAGAGGAAACTATGTTCCCTGAAGTGATATCGTGTCTTCTAGTGGCTGAACAAAATAATGAGCTTTTGCTAAAAAACCACCAATCTCGTCCGACCAGTTCTACTCCATTCCCTGAAGTGAATGGAACCTCCTTTGATAAACATAAAGGAAATTATGGTCGTGGTCGTAGATGTAGAATGGAAGGTCATTGGTCACGTACCTGTCGTACTCTTAAATATTTGGTAGATTTGTACCAAACTTCCATAAAAGAAAAGGGAAAGGAAATTAAAACGAAAATTTGTTGATCATAAGGATTTTGAAAATCCCATGAATGATTATAATGATCTTGAAGATCTTATAAATTATCTTGACTTTCCAAATGAAAATGGCTATATCAATTAATTGTTTTTCTTTTATTATATTATGGCATTATAATAAGCATTTTTATTTTGATATGTTTTATTTATGTTTCAAGTAATAAAGTTCAATTTATGTTTTACATATATGAAGATGTATGGGTCCTACTGGTAATTAGAGGCTCTGGAAGAGCGATTACCATATAAAATGATTTTTACAATTATGCAAAGTCAATGTCAATACCATATCAGGTTTATTGAATTTAATTGAAAGCTCTAGAAGGGCGATTATTCATCAAACTTAATCAAGGCTCTGGAAGAGCGATTATAATTGAAGACTCTGAAAGAGCGATTATAATGTTGCTAAAGGGCACAAAACTTTATATTAATAATACTTTGTATTCTACTGAGTCAAACAGAAATTTACTCAATTTTAAAGATATACGTTATAATGGTTATTATGTTGTAACTAATAACGAAGGCAATGAATAATTTCTTTATATTACTTTAATAGTATCGGGCCAGAAGCTCATACTAGAAAAACTGTCTATTTCCTCTTCTGGGTTATATTATACTATAATTAGAACAGTTGAAACAAATATTGTAATACACCAGAAGTGTTCAGACCCAAAAGTTTTTATGCTTTGACATGATCGTCTTGGTCATCTAGGATCAGTAATGATGCGTCGAATTATTGAAAACTCTCATGGACATCCTTTAAAGAACCAGAAGATTCTTTTATCTACTGATTATCCATGTAGTATATGTTCTCAAGGTAAATTAATTACCAAACCATCACATTCAAATATTGTTGTTGAGTGTCCATCTTTCTTAGAAAGAATTCATGGTGATATATATGGACCAATACACCCATCTTGCGGTCCATTTAAGTATTTTATGGTTTTAATTAATGCATCAACCAGATGGTCACATGTATGTTTACTTTTTACTAGAAATGTTGCATTTGCTAGGCTCCTTGCTCAAATAATTAGGTTGAGAGCGTAATTTCTAAATTACCCAATTAGAAAAATTCGTTTAGATAATGCTGGTGAATTCACATCTCAAGTTTTAGATGACTATTGCATGTCTATTGGAATTGATGTTAAACATCCTGTTGCACATAAACATACTCAAAATGGTTTAGCTGAATCACTTATCAAGAGACTTCAAATTATTGCTCGACCTTTGCTTATGAAATCAAAATTACCAGCTTCTGCTTGGGATCATGCTATTTTACATGCTGCATCATTAGTTCGCACTAGATCAACTGCTTATCATAAATTTTCACCATTGTAACTTGTACTTGGCCAAGAATCAAATATTTTTCACCTGCGCACATATGGTTATGCTGTATATGTACTTATTGCACCCCCACAACGCACTAAAATGGGTCCTCAATGTAGACTTGGAATTTATACGGGTTTTGATTCCCCATATATCATTAGATATCTTGAACCTCTAACTGGTGATGTTTTTAAAGCACGTTTTGAGAATTGTCATTTTAATGAAATAATCTTCCCACCATTAGGGGGAGAAAAGTTGTTGCCTGAAGCACGACGTTTGCTTGAAGTACAAAATTTACCTGAAGCACGACGAGAGATTACATGAAATGCTTCGACGTTATCTCATCTTGATCATTGTACAAATCAATGTGAACTGGAAGTTCAAAGGATTATTCATTTGCAAGGAATTCCAAATCAATTAACGGATGTATTCACCGATAATAAGAAAATAATGAAATCTCACATTTCAGCTGCTAATACTCCAGCACAGATTGAAGTCTCTGTAGGACAATCAGTTAATACAGCAGCAAATGAATCGAAACCACACCTGAAGCGTGGAAGACCGATCGGTGTTAAAGATAAAATTTCCTAGAAGAGGAAAGTATAAGAAAAACAAGTTGCAGCCTATAAAGAGGTTATACCCATGAAACAGGCCACAGAAATAACTGATTTATCCAAAACTTATGAGCAAAAATCTCCTAAAAATAAAACTCTTAAAGAGTTATCCCCTGAAGAGGATCAGGTACCTGAAAATAATGAGATCTCGATACATTATGTACATACAGGAGAAATATTGAATAGAAATAAAATTATTGTCGATAACATATTTTCATAGAAAGTTGCTCTTGACATTACTAGAAGTAATGATCATGAATATGAACCACAAACCGTTGAAGAATGTCAACGTATAAATGATTGGCCAATGTGGAAAGAGGTGATTCAAGCAGAATTAAATTCACTAAATAAACATAAAATTTTTGGACCTGTAGTCCGAACACCTGAAGGTGTAATGCCTGTTGGATACAAATGGGTATTTGTACATAAACGAAATGAGAAAAATGAAATTATAAGGTACAAAGCGCGACTTGTAGCATAAGGTTTCTCGCAGAGACCTGGTATTGATTATGAAGAGACATATGCTCCTCTAATGGACGCAATTACATTTAGATTTTTAATTAGCTTGGTAGCAAAAGAAAATTTGGATATGCAATTAATGAATATTGTTACATCATATCTGTATGGATCATTAGATAATGATATCTACATGAAAATTCCGGAAGGATATAAAATGCCTGAAACATATAATTCTACATCTCGAAGTATGTATTCTATCAAGCTACAAAGATCCTTATATGGGTTAAAGCAATCCGGACGCATGTGGTATAATCACCTCAGTGAATATCTTTTGAAAGAAGGATTTGAGAATAATCCAATTTATCCATGTATTTTTATCAAAATATTAGAATCCGAATTTTCTATTGTTGCAGTATATGTTGATGATTTAAATCTTGTAGGGACTCCAGAAGAGTTAACAAAAACAACAAATTATTTAAAGAATGAATTTGAGATGAAAGATCTTGGTAAGACAAAATTTTGTCTTGGCCTACAAATTGAACATCTTCCAAATAGAATTTTTGTTCATCAATCAACATACATAGAAAAAGTCCTGAAGCACTTTTACATGGATAAAGCTCATCTTTTGAGCACTCCAATGATAGGTCGGTCACTTGATATCAAGAAAAATCCATTTCGACCACAAGAAAATGATGAAGAAACTCTTGGTCCTGAAGTACCATATCTTAATGAAATTGGTACTTTGATGTATCTTGTTTAAGGATCGTGAATTACTTAAAATTGTAATCTACGCTTGAGGCAAGTTTTCCTCCCTTAAACTTGAAAGTTATTTATAGCAAGTTTCTTATCTCAACTTATTACTTTTACGTTGAGCAAGTTGTTCTTTTCTTTTAACTTGTTAATTTATTCAAAACAAGTTTATTCGTATTGAGCAAGCTATTGACCTTAGCTTATTGATATTCAAGCAAGATTATTATCATGATTGTATACTTAAGCTTTATTCCAATCATTGTTTGTTATTCAAACTTCGAGTATAGTTTCTATTAAACAAACTCTATTGATGAATTAGACTAGCAAACCCTTACTGATTCAGCTAGTCCTTAGTTGATGAGCGTTTCAAAGACTTAGAATGTTTTTCTATACTTGTTCCAAGCCAATTTTCTTTTTTGTATGGATTCAAACGATAAACTGAGATGAACAACCCTAATATAGGGGATTACTTACGCGACAGCGTTAAAATGTTTGTGCACAATACATTGTACAAAGGGCTGATCCCCCTGAGTACGAGATGTTGGTCCATAGTCTATATGACTGTTAAAGGTTACAGTAGAAATACTTGTCAACCTAGGACATAGTTCGAGGTCTTGTGACCCTCAGATATAATTTCTATATTTTGAAATCTATCTTTCCTTGAATCGAGCTTTCTAACGAACTCTTAGACTTTGACTGTTATTCCTCAGTTGAAATCCTTTTCATTTAAATATTGTTGTTATCGTACTTGTGAGCAATTGTTTGCTCACTCTTGCACTAATCATTGCAGCTAAGCCTGAGAAGCAGGACGAGCCGTCCACCAGTAAGGGCAAGGGCAAGATGCAGAAGTAGTTCTAGATATATCATTTGTAACAAGACTTGTTTTTAATTTATATTTCTATTCCGCATTGATGTATTAAGGTTTAGATAACCTGGGATTTTGAATATTTAATAGTTTGGAGATGTAACCCATTTTGGGTAGATGTTTCTTTAAGATTATTAAATTGTTGTTTTATTGGGAAGTTAGCTTTGAATGTATGTTATAGTGAACACCAAATCAGTGGGAATTAAGTACCTGGATTTGGGGGTGTCACATAAGACTTCTTTTATTTATAGATGTAGGAATAACCCTTCCCTAAACTATTTAGGATTAGGGTTTCTATTATAATTAAACTCCTTTAATTAATTATGCTCCTAATCCAATTAGGCATTCATGTGAGAGTAATTCTATTAATTAATTCCCAATCCCTATTAGGACTACTGAGTTGTCATTTATCGAATCACATAGGACATTCACATCTTTTACTGGACGTGGTATATTCTTTGTTGATCATTCACCTATCTCCATGTACAACTTATTATACCCAATCATACCCTTTTATATACCTTGAAGGTCTTAAGGGACATGTCAAAGTATAACTTATCATACACAAGATACTATGATGATCTCAAGTCCAAGGATCACTTGTACTACTATCACTATAGGAATTCCTATTGACAGGCGAGTAAAACTCCATTAGGTATTCCTTAGCGAGCCACGTTCAGTGAACTTATTCTCCAATAAGCACCTACATACTTGCTTTAGTGTCTCCGCACAAATGATTATGAGATCAATCATCCTCTTCCTAAGAGCAAGCAACGTATGTACTAATCTATTCAGATTCACTAATCCCCTTTTTAGTAATCCAACGATTAGGAACGATTTTAGTTTGTGAGCTATCTAGAATTTAAATCTCATTAGCATGATCACCATCATGATTCTAAAAGCATTGCTCAAAACTATGGGTTTATCACATTTAATATAACATCACAATGTAGATAAAATAAAATGCCTTTAATAACCGAATAAGATTACAAAGTATATGCTACATCATATCAAATATGATTGGCTTGCGTGCATACTACTTTCACTTTCTCCATCTCCATCACCCAAGTTTGGGCTTCGATCGGGTTCAGGGAACTATTGCTTGATTTCGCAATCAATAAAACACACGCAAGTATACGCGGTCCACAAGTAATATAAGATAAGTAAAGTGTCGAACCCACAAGGAATTATGTTAAATAATTACCAAATATCAATCGCATGAAAAATTAATCTAATTTAAACAATGATAATATGATTTGTTTTTGTTGTTGATTAACTAAATACATACAATTTTAAAAACAATGTTTTGTTAAACACGGATAAAATTCAAGGTAAGAAGATCTAAGATTACAATTTCCCCCAACTCTTCATTTAAACATCATACTCTCTCTTGTTTAGTAAATTATAACATAAGAATTGTTATCCGAGAAGTCACTAGTATGTCTAAGCCTCTCTCGATGGTCAAATACGTATTCCCCATTACGGTGTATAGATATATCTCTATTCTACACACTAGCAAGATTCTCATTTCAAGAACAATTAGTAAGGTGTATGTCATAAAACCTCATTAACTACTCCATTAATTACCAACTTTCGCAATAGAAATCATTAAACACGGATTCTCAATTGGATACATGTGGTATTTAGGTATATGTCTATCCTAAATACAATCAAATTATCAACCCTCAAGAATAATATATAAGACTCACGTTACATAATCTCATACATTATCCATAAAGAATATCCAACTTTCACATGAATTCATAACTAGCTCTCAACTTATACTTCCTCTCTCAATTCCATATAACTTACCAAGATAATTACGGGCCAAGTAATTAATCCTTAAGCAAAGGTTATGAACTCCAATTCATGTAATGACTAACTACCATTCAAAGAGAGAACATTCAATTTAAATTACAAGTTGGGTTCCATTGCAATCTTAGAATAAAATTTTTAGCTCATATTCAATCTCAATAACATCATAATCTGATTATAGTGCATGGTTTGGAATTACAAAATAAGAATGAAGAACTGAAACATATGAAGATACACCCCTTTTGTGATGAGATTCCCGAATTGGTGTGGTGTAGTTCCTCTTCTCCAGCTCTTGTCTCCCTATTCATGCTCCTATCCTCCTTGAGTTGATGAATTGCAGATAGAGACCTTCTTCTTCCTCGTTTGCTTAGGTCCCAAGAGAGCTAGGGTTTCAAAATTATGTCCAATGGTCTCTTCAATGATGTGGAATGATGGCCCAAAAAACTTGCACAATAACTCCCTGTATGCCTGATAATTTCCTTCTCTCTCCTTATGTTACCGTTCCTGAAAATTCTCCCTTGGTGCGCCATTTCTGCAGAACAAGACAAAGCCAGTCGCACCTGCAAAACGACGGGCTCGCCCCGGCGAGAAAAATGGCCTGGGGAGCTCGCCCCGACAAGAAATTAAGCCTGGGGGGCTCGCCCCGGCGAGATCTCGCCCCAACGAGAAATTTAGCCTGGGGAGCTCGCCGTGGCGAGGTCCTCTTTCCTGCAGGAATTACCCTTTTTCCCCTGGAATTGCAAATTGCCGCCAGGGTCGTCCAAGGTTGCTCCCTACACAACAAAAGCATAAAACAAGTAAATAGTCACTATAAATACCTAAGGATAGCAAAGAATTAGGTTCAAAAGATATCTAATTCGTAGGTATAAAACCCACTCATCAAATTTCCCCAAACTTAAGACTTTGCTTGTCCTCAAGCAAAAACAAAGGAAATGTAAAAAATACACAATGCAACTAATTAAATGAATGCAAATGCATGCGCTATAAGCCTAGAGCAACCAAGATAAGGAAATCAAGCCTCAACAATCAGAAACAAGTAAACAGCAATAACTCAACAATGTGATTATCAGAAATGAAACCCGCACCAATTTCGCCAAATGTTTACCCCTTTTGTGTGTGTGTGGTAAGAATGTTAGAGTACGCAATGATCACAATTCGATCTAAGAACTACAGTGCTCAAAAGAAGATAAAATAGTCAATAACCAACTACTAGCATTTCACATGCTCACTAGCTTTTATTTTCACACTCTATTTAGCTATATTCTATAACAATCACCGACTGCGTTTTACGCTCCATCTCGATGATAGTTTTATTTACATTTAGATCTGTGCAATGTCTATCTTCATTAGGCTTTTCAATGTCATCCATGTAGCAAACTTTCCATCGATGACTCCCAAACTAGATGGTTTTAGGGCACCAAGCGTATAAGCGCTCCAAAGGCTTACTTGTTCGAATGACAAAGGCCACAAGGATAAACTAGTCAAGATTTGCTCATATCTGTCTATACTACATTTTTAATTATTACCAGCATTCAAGACAGACATCGAAGCAGTATATAAGCATATCAATTTTTTTTTTAAGATGGCTATCCTATCTTTTAATGGGCAACAGTTTCAGAGAGTTGAACTTAAAATCTCTTGTACTTGACAACATTGATATGTGCATTAGGAACTCAAAGGGTTAACAATTTAACTGAATTGGGCACAAGTTAACATTTCTAATATAGCATTTTAGATCCAAAGTACTGAATACATTAAACAGTGATCACCATGTCATCATCGGCCTTTCCTTAAATGCACTGCTCATAAGCTTCTAAATGCAGTTCTATAAGATACTATATAAAAATAAACAAAAGCAGACGATGAATATGTACAATGATCATCAAGCAAATGACAATAACAGTAATAATCATTAATAGCAAGAAAATTCATTTTGATGATACACCTTAAATAAAATTTTTTTTTAACATACTACATGGATGCAAAACTACAACTAAATGCAACATGCTACAAACTACAACTAAATGCAATACTATACTACAAACTCTAAACACCCCCAAACTTGAAACAAACAATGTCCTCATTGTAGAAAGGATAAAGAAATGAAGAACTGAGGACTTCCCTTGGATATCAATCGGCGGGGTGGTCCTCCACCTCCTCGACGTCTGAGTCAGATGGTGGGAAAGGTGGTAGTAGTGTAGGCACGGGGAAAGGAAGTGGAGCTGCATTCGGGTACTGTGCTGCTAGAACTGCGTTGAAGCTAGTGGTGTAGTTCCACATGTGCTCTTGCCTCTCTGCTATGCGCTGATTCTGCCTCTCTAACCTCTTGGCTCGTTTGTCTATAAGCAACTGGAGGCTGCGGATCTGAGTGCTGAACTTTGCCTTAGGCTGCGATGAATTGGCAGGCAACTGAGCATCATCCTCTTCATCCTCGGATGTAGCCACAATGATAAAGCCTCGGCCTCGAGGATGTGACTCGACTCCATCCTATACTTTATACCTCGCAATCAGCCTGTGGTCGAGGATCTGTGATGGCTGCTGTGTTACCTTCTCATCTCGCCACTGTACCCCCGCCTGCCTGCACAATCCGCATATGAGGGAGGGATAAGGTAATTCGCCCGGGACATTACCCCTCAGAAGCCGGCGGATACTACCCTCGATGATGTTTCCTACATCGATCGTGAAGTCCATGACAATAGCGTATAGCAACGCTGCCTTGTCCTTCGAAACATCACTCGCGTGCTGGGATGGCATGAGCTTGGCACTCAGGAATGCGTACCAAATCTTTCCATATAAGCTGAGGTCCTTACTGGGGAAGAGAGAGGCGCCACTGTCTCATTTAGTGATCCATGTGGTGCCTGGCTTGCACAAATCTGTCACAATCTTATCATAATTCGGCTGAGAGCGAATGAACTCTGTGTACTAGCACACGTCAGGTGGCACCAGGTTATAGTAGTTATTAATGGCCTGTGCGCTGAAAGGTACCCTCCTCCCCCTGACTATGGCCTCAAACGGAACAACCGCAGGAACAACCGCCGGGTCGGGGTGGTGCGTGAAGGTATCCCAAACCCTCTCATCAATCTGCTCCCAGATCTCTCCATCAACACCCTTTTCTGGCCTGAGGCCCCGCTCGGGAGTTAGAGCTTTACCCGTGATGAACTCGTCAAATCTATCGGCTGCCTCAGCACTAATGAATTTGCTATGGTCATACTGTCGGGGTGGTTCGGAGGTGGAGCCCTCACTACGGAATCTCTTTGGAGGCATGGTAACAACTGTGTAACACTAGTTCCCCCAAACTCAAATGTTATTCAAATCCCAAACTCCTGCAAGAAGCTCTCTATATGCACAAAATATATATATAACCCAACCTCCAATTGAGCCAACATAAACTCAATTGGGAATCCAATATTTAATAATTCAACAGAGCAAAGAATAGCAGTTCAAGCAAATCAACACAGATACTGTAATAGCCAGAACTTTAAGTCGTATTGTAAATGAATATATTAATTAAATATTAATGTTATTGAAAATTTTGTGGCATATAAGGAATGATATATGTGGCTAATTGCTAGTTAAAGGAGGTCCCACTAATAGTTATTCGATTTAGTAGACTAACCTATGAATTTTATTATCAAACAATTGATAAGACAATGAGTTAATTAAATATTCAATTCAATTGAATATAGGAAGTAAATGAAATTGTAAATTAATTAATATGGGTATTAATTAATGAGGATAGTGTGAAATATGACTAATAAACTTTAATGGTCCATTTAGTAAGAAAACACTAATGGGCTAGCCTAATTGATTAATTAACCAAGCTCACTCAATCAATTGAATATGGACTAAGATAAATAATGTATGGACTAACTAAATTAGCCCAATATCTAATTAAATTATTAGTCCAAGAAGCAAGGTAAAAATCTTGACAAACTAGTAGCCCAAATAAAGAAAAAGGGAGCCCAAATGTACTTAAACAAAGCCCAAATTGTGAGCCCACTTGGAAGATATTATGAGCAACTTGTTAATTTCATTAATGTAATAAAAGAAAAAGGGAAAATGGGACATATAGGGAGGGGGCTGCCGAAATTATAGGGGGTGAGTTGTCAAGTAATTGCTAAGCTTGCTTGTAAGATTAAAGAAAAGAAGTACAAGTGTAATTAATGCCCATCACCAAGTTATCAAGCTTTGTACTTGCTAATAATGCTAAGATGGATAGATACAATACATGAATCTATAGATTTTGTAAGTAAGTAATTAGTATAAAGCCAAAAGCAATGTTCATCTTCTTTGTTGCAAAGTTAAAAAGAAAACTAGTGAGAGAAAGTAGAGAGAGAATACTTTGAGAAAGGGAGTTCTTGTGAGGGGAAAGAGGAGAAGGGTTGCCGCCACCTAGGAAAGGAAGAAGGAGAGCTTGTGAATGCCATCAAGTTTAATCTCCCACTTTGGAAAGCAAAGGAAGAGAGCAATCAAGCTAAGAAGGTATACTAACTAACCTAAAAACCCTAGAAAATCCTAATCTTGCTTTTCATTTTAATTTTATGGTAAAAGGTTATCATCATGGTTTTCAAATGTTTATAATCATGATAAATATGTCTATGATTGATGATATGTGGTTTGGTATGTGATGGTATGGGTTGGTGTAGAAAAATTAAACTAGAAGCTTGAAAATATTTTTACCGACGCACAAACCGTAACTTGTTGGAATAAATTATGTATTTAGAAATCCATACATGCTATTGTTAATTTTATTTTTTCTGAATTTTAAGGGGTAAGTTAGAAAAAGAACCTCACTGGAATCATTGGAAAAGAAGTTAAAATGAGAGAGTTATGTAATGTTTACCAAAACACGTGACTGTCATAGGGCTGTGCAGAACAGTCTACTTCCGGGCCACTTTCAGTAGTCCAAACTTGTCCAAATTTGGTTTTTGATGATGGAAAATTGTAGTACGGAAAGATACAAATCCAAAGGTACTGACTGGACCCTCATACGAGTTGTAGATTTCATTTTATGAGTGTTTCTGTAAGGGACCTCAAAACTGGAAACAGGATAAAACCCGCTGATCCCTAGTTCCCATGCACTGTTTCGAACCCTTATAAAGTGCAATAAATTTCGATCTTTTTACCACTAAAACTATAGGAGGTTATGTACCACTTTTCCAAAATTGGTCAAATTCCGACTTGTAATAAAGAAACTACGGCTAAAATAAAAACGTAGAGTTTTCCGACGAAAACGGCTAAACTTGGAGTTCTATAAATGCGATGAGCACGAAATTTTAACAGGGAGTACTTGTTAATATGTGTAAGATGCTATCAAAAATTTGGAGTCATCGGAGTTGCGTAAGATAGTGATCATTTTTCTTAGTTTCGAAAGTTAAAAACGGACATGTGAACAATGTTAAAAGAAATTAAAAATTTTATAAGGAAAAATATTTTTGAGTTTGGAATATATGTTCATATGTGTGGCAAGACTTGGAGAAAATAAGAATCGATCGATAGAAGAGATTAAATCATTTTAAGAATGCAGGCTTCCAATCTAGCTTGTTGAATCGTATGAATCCAGCTTGCTGAATTGTACGTGTGACGCCCCCAAAATAGGTCCACACAACCCATTTTGAGTCGCCAATAACATTCTACAAAATACAAATGCAAATACGAATTTTCCCATTTACAACTAATAAGTGTTGTGCAAAATACGACAACACAATACGAATACATCTTAAATTCTCAATACATTTATTGTCACACCAATAGTAAGGTATTAAGATACTTCTATTATCTCGGACCATCACTCCATTCCCCGGCTAATCCCCGCTACACTCTCTTTTCCTGAGGAGAACAATGGAACAAAAAGGAAAAGGGTGAGCACAAATAGCCTAGTAGGAAATATCATGACTAAGATAATGAAGAATAAAATTATCTTTAGCCTTCAAACAAAATAAATCAGAGATTTAAAGATATTATAATTGTTCAATAACAACAACCGCAGCGGAACGAATAATCCATTAGAAGAGGCAAGTAGATTATAATATCTACCATCTTCTATAAGTTAAAGGATCACCACCAAAATTTTATCCCTGTAACACCAATCAACAATTCCTGTTTATGAACATCCAAATCAACAATTTATATTCAACAGCCTCTCTTTGTACTATGTGACAAAGATATTTATTTGTAACATCACCGGTCATGATCATGCCAAACGCCAGTTCATCTTTGCACTACGGGCCAAAGAGAACTTTCACCATACGCCTTTGTTTGTAACACCAAAAGTCATGATAATACCAATACACAGTTTGGTCAAAATCATGTCACGCCAGTTCATCTTTGCACTACGGGCCAAAGAGAACTATCACCACAATTTAAGGATGAGGATGATGACAATGATATAGAATGAATACAGTGAGATCAAGAATAAGAATAAATGTTTAATTTATCTAGTGTCGAAGGTTGACCAAATTGTCAACATGATGACCAAATTGTGGAGTCAAATTCAAGAATGATATTCAAGAATAAAATTCACGATTCAACTATATCTTATCAAACGAAATAGAAAGATTCAGGTGAAAAGATATTAGATGAAGCACAAACTATTAAGGATATTCAACAAATTTTCAGGATTTTCACCATTAAAAAAAAGAATAAGGTTTTGGAAACAAACAGAGATTTCTTATCATAAATGGAGAAATGTGAAAGAAAAGATATTCCTTAAAGAGTACAAAAGAAATGATACGTTATACGAATATAACAGAATATATGAAACTGCAAATGGGTTTTCACCCGTCATGCGGTAATCCGCGTAGACAGATTATTTTCACAAAAGATTAATAAGTAATGAATACTAAGGGTTATTCACCAGGCATGCGTCAATCCGCACAGACAGGTTATACCCACAGAGTAATAAGGAATGAATACAGAAGGGTATTCACCAGGTACGACACTCCGTACATACAAGTTATTCCCACAGAGTAATAAAGAATAAATACAGAAGGGTATTCACCAGGTACGACACTCCGTACATACAGGTTATTCCCACAGAGTAATAAGGAATGAATACAGAAGGGTATTCACCAGACATGCGTCAATCCGCACAGACAGGTTATCCCCACAAATTAATACAGAATGGATAACAACCTTTATGAGTATAATATCACTTACGAACAAGGAAGCAAATGATATTACATAAGAGTATGAAAGAAATGATATCCCATACATTCGTTAACAAGTGATTGGATGTTGCTTTCTATGAAACTTACTAACTTGGACAATACTAGTATTCTCACAAATACTCACAATAGCCTAGCACACTTAGAGAACTCCAGAAATTTAGAGAGAGAGAGAGTATATGCAAGGAAGGTGTGAAGATTTCTTAAGATAACCCCTCCTATTTATAGGAAAACCAAGTTTCATTAATTGCACAAAAAGGGCTCGACTTATTACACTTTAGTACCTCCATCTTTGCCTCTATTTTTAATATAATCCCTCAAGTATTATCAATCTTTCATAACATCCCCTAATAGTTCCCACATGTGAACCAATAGTTCCATCATGTGAACCAATAGTTCACATCATGTGAATTTCATAATTTCAATTAGGTACCCCTAAGTTAGACTCCACTTTTAATCCGTCAATAATGCTAAAATATCATAACAAATAATATGAGTTACAGTGCCATGATAAATAATAAAAAGTATCATGCAGATGCTATTGTAATTATTGAATCAAAATACTGTGTAATTGCTACTTTATCAATTATTGAATCAATAATTTAAAATACTGTGCAACACTGTGTGCCTGTGAAATACCGCGTACTACTGTGGAATAACGCATTTTACTGTTCTTTTTATTACTGGGTATTTCAACAGTTACCGGTGATAATACTGTTGACAACATACTGTCGTTTTCAGTATCCGACAATGGGGCCCACTATCGTTGATAATATTACCATTGTGGGGCCCACTAATATTTTGTTATTTCGGCGTCGTACGTTACCGAATATAAAATTGGTTATTTCGACGGCGCCGTCGTACTTTACTGAATATAATATTCTTCGACAGAACGAATATTCCCCGACATACAGGTTTGACTTTTTTTTGTATAAATGAATAGTATATTCGTATGAATAGTACTTTTGTATTTATACCGTATAATTTCGTAGCCAGCTCATATAAACGTTATGACGTAATTCGAAGGTCGAAGAAAGTGTAAAAGCGTTTTTAGCGTGAATAGTCTCCCATGAATAGTGATCACGTGAATAGTGATCGCGTGAATAGTGATTTAGCGTTATTACTAAACTTCTCAATTTTCACATTTCACTAGTAACTTTATCATTATCGATTTAACATCTTTCTGTTTAAATAATAATAAGAAGAAAAATAAATTCTTTTTATTAAAATTTTCGGGGTCTTACAATCTCCCCTCCTTATGAAATTTCATCCTCGAAATTTACGTAGGTACTTGGCATATCGAAGAGGTGAGGATACCTTGCCCTCACTTCAGATTCTAACTCCTAGGTTATTTCCTCTATATCATGGTTTCTCCATAAAACTTTGACTCGAGGTATAACCTTTGATCGTAGAATCTGTTCCTTCTTATCCAAGACCTTGATAGGCATCTCTTCGTACGTTAAATCCTCTGCTATCTCGTCTAGTTCTAATTCAATAACGTGGTTTGGATCTTTCACATATTTACGTAGCATTATAAATACGAGACATGCTTAGTGGTAAGGCGAGTCTGTAGGCCACAGTTCCTACTCGATCGAGGATTTCAAATGGACCAATAAATCGAGGGTTGAGCTATCCTCTCTTTTTGAATCTTGTATCTCCTTTCCATAGAGTAACACGTAAGAATACATGGCCTCCGATTTTGAATTCATCATCCCTTCGATGAAGATCAACATAACTCTATTGACGATCTTGTGCTGCTTATATACGTTGTCATCTTCACGTGGGTTCGTGGAGTCTTTAACTCTATATTCATCCTTTGTAAGTTATCCAAAATGGGTATTTACATTGTTAGCATCGTACTCGTACTTGTATACGTTCTTCTACGCAATGCGTCAGCTTCTAGGTTCGCCTTTCCAAGATGGTATTGAATGGTATGGTCGTAATCTTTCAACAGCTCGAGCCAACGTCGTTGTCGCATGTTGAGTTCCTTCTGGGTGAAGAAATATTTGAGGCTTTTATGATCTACATAACTTTCTATTTACTCTCATCTTTCTTCTTTACGAATAAAATAGGAGTACCCCAAGGCGATGTATTCGAACGTATGAAGTCGGTATCTAACAACTCCTGTAGTTGGGTTTTTAACTCCAAAAAATTCAATAGGAGCCATACATATGGGGTCTTAGAAATGGATTTTGTATTGGGTTCAAGGTCAATACAAAAATTTGATTTGACGGTCTAGAGGTAGGCCAGGAAGCTCTTCGGAAAATACGACAGGAAACTTATTAACAACAGAAATATCATTCAAATTTGACGTATTTTTGTTTAAATCAGTTACATGGGCTAAGAAAGCTTGACATCCGTTTTTCAATAAACGAATGGCTTTATGGATAGAAATGACAATTATTGATTTCAACGGTTTGGTTGCTTGAATTCGCATAATAGGTTGATTAGGAGTATGAAAACTAACGACCTTACGAAAGCAATCACTTTTAGCATGATGAGTAGTTAACCAATCAATTCCTAAAATCACATCAAATTCTTGTATTTCCAAAGAGATAAGATCAATGGATAAGGTGAGGGTACCGACTTGAATCAAACAAGATTTATAAATAATGGATGTAATGAAGGTTCCTCCTAACAGAGTTTCAACAGATAAGTCAAAATCCAATTTCTCAGGGGTCAAGTTTAAACGTTGAGCACAAGCAGATGAACTAAAAGAGTGGGTAGAACTAGTATCTAATAAGGTATAGACTCACAAGAGTTTACGATTAGCTCACCGGTTATGACGTCATTTAGTTGTAGTATTTCTTTCTCCTGCTCCACTAATTGAGCCATATCCACGACATCCGAATATAGACAAATTTTATGAGAAATGAGATATTGACGAATTTCTGATTTCAAACCTCGTAAAAACATTCGCGTCATCCGTTCCTTAGTGTCTACCAAATGGGACGCAAATCGAGATAGCTCAGTAAACTTAGCCTCGTACTGCGAAACGGTCATGTTGTTCTGCTCCAGTTTGATGAATTCTACCTCCTTCATATGGCGAATACTTTCCGGAAAATACTTCTCATTAAATAATTCCTGGAACTCGACCCAAGACATCTCGAGTGCTGAGTGACGGGTACGTTTCACAGATTCCCACCAATGATCCGCTTCTCCTCGCAGCATAAAAGTGGTGAAAGGAACCTTTGTTCGTCGGTGCAACGCAGTACATCAAATATCTTTGTTAATTGTTTGAGCCACGCCTCTACCTTGAGTGGATCTGGCTTGCCGAAAAATTCAGGTGGTCCCAACTCTTTGAACTGCTTGGCAGTGACCATTTGTGCATTATCAGCGTTTCTGCCAGTATTGTAGACAGGAGCTCTCCTCGCCTGGTTCTGGATGTATTGCATGAAGTTCCTAAAAAAATTCATCATTCATCTTGTTGTTAGCATCATGATTAACATCATGATGTTCTGAGTTTGCACATGCATTATTTGTAGCTTCCTGATTTTCAGCCACAATTGTCTCAAAGTGAATCTCTTGGTTTTCAGAAGTCATTCTGAAGTGTGATCACAAAACAAAGATTAGTTAAAGAAATAGACATGCAACGTCTTATCCCTATAACCAAACCAATTACTTAAATAACAAAATAGCTTAGGTAGGACACACTAGCGAAGGATTTTACTCGTCTCTCCCCTCCTAGTTCTAATCCCAGATCTCTACCAGAGATCATATCCCTAAGCTCTGATACCAACTGTGACGCCCCCAAAATAGGTCCACACAACCCATTTTGAGTCGCCAATAACATTCTACAAAATACAAATGCAAATACGAATTTTCCCATTTACAACTAATAAGTGTTGTGCAAAATACGACAACACAATACGAATACATCTTAAATTCTCAATACATTTATTGTCACACCAATAGTAAGGTATTAAGATACTTCTATTATCTCGGACCATCACTCCATTCCCCGGCTAATCCTCGCTACACTCTCTTTTCCTGAGGAGAACAATGGAACAAAAAGGAAAAGGGTGAGCACAAATAGCCTAGTAGGAAATATCATGACTAAAATAATGAAGAATAAAATTATCTTTAGCCTTCAAACAAAATAAATCAGAGATTTAAAGATATTATAATTGTTCAATAACAACAACCGCAGCGGAACGAATAATTCATTAGAAGAGTCAAGTAGATTATAATATCTACCATCTTCTATAAGTTAAAGGATCACCACCAAAATTTTATCCCTGTAACACCAATCAACAGTTTCTGTTTATGAACATCCAAATCAACAATTTATATTCAACAGCCTCTCTTTGCACTATGTGACAAAGATATTTATTTGTAACATCACCGGTCATGATCATGCCAAACGCCAGTTCATCTTTGCACTACGGGCTAAAGAGAACTTTCACCATACGCCTTTGTTTGTAACACCAAAAGTCATGATAATACCAATACATAGTTTGGTCAAAATTATGTCACGCCAGTTCATCTTTGCACTACGGGCCAAAGAGAACTATCACCACAATTTAAGGATGAGGATGATGACAATGATATAGAATGAATACAGTGAGATCAAGAATAAGAATAAATGTTTAATTTATCCAGTGTCGAAGGTTGACCAAATTGCCAACATGATGACCAAATTATGGAGTCAAATTCAAGAATGATATTCAAGAATAAAATTCACGATTCAACTATATCTTATCAAACGAAATAGAAAGATTCAGGTGAAAAGATATTAGATGAAACATAAACTATTAAGGATATTCAACAAATTTTCAGGATTTTCACCATTAAAAAAAGAATAAGGTTTTGGAAACAAACAGAGATTTCTTATCATAAATGGAGAAATGTGAAAGAAAAGATATTCCTTAAAGAGTACAAAAGAAATGATACGTTATACAAATATAACAGAATATATGAAACTGCAAATGGGTTTTCACCCGTCATGCGGTAATCCGCGTAGACAGATTATTTCCACAAAAGATTAATAAGTAATGAATACTAAGGGTTATTCACCAGGCATGCGTCAATCCACACAGACAGGTTATACCCACAGAGTAATAAGGAATGAATACAGAAGGGTATTCACCCGGTACGACACTCCGTACATACAGGTTATTCCCACAGAGTAATAAAGAATAAATACAGAAGGGTATTCACCAGGTACGACACTCCGTACATACAGGTTATTCCCACAGAGTATTAAGGAATGAATACAGAAGGGTATTCACCAGACATGTGTCAATCCGCACGGACAGGTTATCCCCACAAATTAATACAGAATGGATAACAACCTTTATGAGTATAATATCACTTACGAACAAGGAAGCAAATGATATTACATAAGAGTATGAAAGAAATGATATCCCATACCTTCGTTAACAAGTGATTGGATGTTGCTTTCTATGAAGCTTACTAACTTGGACAATACTAGTATTCTCACAAATACTCACAATAGCCTAGCACACTTAGAGAACTCCAGAAATTTAGAGAGAGAGAGTATATGCAAGGAAGGTGTGAAGATTTCTTAAGATAACCCCTCCTATTTATAGGAAAACCAAGTTTCATTAATTGCACAAAAAGGGCTCGACTTATTACACTTTAGTACCTCCATCTTTGCCTCTATTTTTAATATAATCCCTCAAGTATTATCAATCTTGCATAACATCCCCTAATAGTTCCCACATGTGAACCAATAGTTCCATCATGTGAACCAATAGTTCACATCATGTGAATTTCATAATTTCAATTAGGTACCCCTAAGTTAGACTTCACTTTTAATCCGTCAATAATGCTAAAATATCATAACAAATAATATGAGTTACAGTGCCATGATAAATAATAAAAAGTATCATGCAGATGCTATTGTAATTATTGAATCAAAATACTGTGCAATTGCTACTTTATCAATTATTGAATCAATAATTTAAAATACTGTGCAACACTGTGTGCCTGTGAAATACCGCGTACTACTGTGGAATAACGCGTTTTACTGTTTTTTTTATTACCGGGTATTTCAACAGTTGCCGGTGATAATACTGTTGACAACATACTGTCGTTTTCAGTATCCGACAATGGGGCCCACTATCGTTGATAATATTACCATTGTGCGGCCCACTAATATTTTGTTATTTCGGCGTCGTACGTTACCGAATATAAAATTGGTTATTTCGACGACGCCGCCGTACTTTACCGAATATAATATTCTTCGACAGAACGAATATTATCCGACAGAACGAATATTCCCCGACATACAGGTTTGACTTTTTTTTGTATAAATAAATAGTATATTCGTATAAATAGTACTTTCGTATTTATACCGTATAATTTCGTATCCAGCTCATATAAACGTTATGACGTAATTCGAAGGTCGAAGAAAGTGTAAAAGCATTTTTAGCGTGAATAGTCTCCCGTGAATAGTGATCACGTGAATAGTAATCGCGTGAATAGTGATTTAGCGTTATTACTAAACTTCTCAATTTTCACATTTCACTGGTAACTTTATCATTATCGATTTAACATCTTTCTGTTTAAATAATAATAAGAAGAAAAATAAATTCTTTTTATTAAAATTTTCGGGATCTTACAGTATGAATCCAGCTTGCTGAATTGAATAGTGTGCATCCAGGTTGCTAAATTATAAGTTAGTTCGAATCCAGGATGCTGGATTGGGAAAGACAGTTTGATGAATTGAATAAAGCGAATCCAGGATGCTGGATTATGGGGATAGTTTGAATCTAGTTTGCTGGATTTGAAATCCAGTTTGCTGGATTGGGTATTTAACCTACTGGATCGTAAAGATAATCTTATATAAGGAAAGATTAAGCAGTGAAGTGATTAAAAGATTATCCAAGAATAATTGTAACACCAAGACTTTAAAGTACTATCTAATACTAAACTATGTGACTGACTCTTAGACCTTGTAATGTAAAGCAATTACATTATGGGTGAAATGTGTGATGCTAATTGAGAGATCAATCTTATAAATGATAGGTCTTTCAAAAGAAGTCATATTAAATTGCGTAGCAGTAGTCAGCGATCAAGGCAAGTTCCCTAACCTTACTCAAATTTATATTGAGCAAGTTCTCAACTTACACAACTTTGTACATTGTGTAAGATCCTGATGATTGATACGAACTTTTATATACTGCAAGTTCTCTAATTCAATCTTGAATTATTATTTCAGCACCTGTTAGTGGATAATTATTCTGATTATTTCACATCCTTGATAATTATTGTTATTCGCACTTGGTGCAATTGAATTCCCGTTCTATTATTGATGAACTGTGAATTAGTTAAAGTTCTTTCATTTATGAACTGTTTATGAGATAGATCTATGCTAGTTGTATCAGCTAGATCCAGTATGTTTAAATTTGTTAAATCAAATCGATTTTAAAAGCTGTTCCTAACCAATTAATTTGGTAAGGATTCCAGACTGAGAAAAGAACAACTTTTAAGGCATTATATTGGAAAACAATTAATTGCCCGTATTATTAAGTGATTATGCATATTCACCGGGTATGAGAGGCTGATCCCCTCGATTACCAAAACTTATTTAGAGGACCAGTTTAAATACTGACAACCTCCGTATACGTTCATGGTCTTTGTTGACCACTCAGCCTAATCTTCTAATTATGGAAACTTGAATTCTTATTCTTTCACAATTGATATTTATTGTTGAAAGTTTCAAAGGTTAAATTCCTTTCTAATCATGATATATCTCCTTTGTGATTAAACTTGCTAAGCAAACTAGTTGCTTACCTTTCCTATATCATGACGTTTATTTCCAGAAAGTTCCAAGAAGGATAAAGGGAAAGGCAAAGCTCATGAATAGACTTATGTGAATGTTTAATTATCGCATTATCTGATGTAATAATTTTAGATAAACCTTTTGTAATATTAAGGGTATGTTTAAATTAAGGTTATTAGACCATGGGATTTGATGTAGAACCTTATTTAAATGAACAATGTATGTTTATTATTCCGCAATAGTTCATAGAATGTGTATGATGTTGATGGATCGTGAGCACCGAATCCGAGGTTAGAGAACCCGGATTTGGGGGCATCACAGGTTGGTATCAGAGCTGTAAGTTATAAACATTAGGATACGAAACCTAGGTTATAACCTTAGAAGAAAAACTCATATAGAGTATGCTAGGAGATGGATTGTGGAAATTCATCAAGTATAGATTATACATAATAAAATATCATTTCATTTTATCAATGAATATATTTTATTGTGATACTAATGTTGTTTATTGTTGTTTTGGTGTTGTGATTATAGGATGCCTGAAGAACAGCAAGGTAGTCATACCGTGGACCAAGAATAGGTAGATCTGGTGGAAGAACCGGTAGAGCAGGAAGTGATGCTAGATACCCCCAAGGATGAATTGATCGGAGACCTAATGGCCAGGAACCATGAGTTAGAAGAGAGAATTGTCCAATTGGAGGAAGAAAACCAGACCCATCAGCTTATGGAGCAACAATATAGAGATGCAGCTCATCAGGCTCAGGGGCAGTCGGTTGAGTTGAGTGGAAGGCTAGAGCTAGCAGAGTTACAGCTAGGAATAGTGCAGGTAGAGAATTAAGCTCTGAGGTTTGAGTTTGATTTAGAGATAGCCGATAAGATAAGGGTGGAGGATGCGTGGGTCGACGCAGCTAGGAAAGTTGACCAGCTAAAGAAGGAATTATAAGCCAAAGAGGTCAGGATCGAGTCCTTGGGGCGGGCATTAGATGCAGCGTATGCGAGTCCCAGTATTGGAGATAGGAGGCAGCATTTTGAGGTCGGTGAGTCGAGCCGTTCTGTTCGATGCCGAGTGGATGAAGATGCACTTCAGGAGCAGAAGCAGGAGCATGTCCATGTTAAGGTGGCTCAGCCGGATAGTCAGTGATGTGTTGGTATAGTTGTTATGTATATAGATGCATTAGTACCCCTTTTGTTTATTAGGGTTATGTATGATGTAAACCTCAGGCAGTGAGAGGTAGTATGTAATTAGGATGTATCCCTAACTTATGTGTATAAGGGAGTATATCTTTTAGTAGACCCCTCTTTTGATGTTAAAAATGGGGTAATGAGCATTTATAAAAGTATGCCAGGCATATAAGTGTGTAACACTAAGATTTGGTATATGAATATAAATGCAGTATTATGGTTACATGTTTGTAAGTAAACAAGATTTGAGAATTTATTTAGTAAGTTGTCTATCTGAAAATTGGTTAATTCAGTAAACCATATTGGTCAATACAGCAAACCATATTGGTTAATACAACAAACCATATTGGTTAATACAGCAAACCGTATTGGTAAATTCAGTAAGCTGAATTTTAAAAATCGAACGTTATGGTTCTATGAGTTTAAATTATGTATTACATTTTAAATGCTAGCACTAATAAGTTATGGCATAACATAAAACTCAAGGAGTAACTTAAGGTTTTGTTTATTCAGACAATGCCGCCGAGACGACAAACTTGAAACCAAAGGGAGGAAAGATCTGTTAATGACGAAGGGGGTCAAGCGAACCC
The DNA here is from genome assembly GCA_034770075.1 of Aralia elata. Lineage (NCBI taxonomy): Eukaryota > Viridiplantae > Streptophyta > Magnoliopsida > Apiales > Araliaceae > Aralia > Aralia elata. The sequence goes on from JAVJAP010000174.1 coordinate 80,927, forward strand.
AATGCAAGACTTTGTTAACATGTTAGCACAAGCAATGCAGAATCAAATACCACAAGCAGGAAATCCACTAGTGAACCAATTGGCGAATTTTAAGGATTTTAAAGCAGTAGGTCCGCCAGAGTTTAAGGGGACAACAGATCCTATTGAAGCTCAAACATGGATAAAGGAGATGGAGAAGGCTTTTATTATTGCAAGAGTTGCAGAAGAGCAAAAGACAGCTTTTGCTACCTATTTAATGAAAGGTGAGGCTAATTTTTGGTGGGAATCAAATCAAAATAGGGCCGATGAAGGAGTGGTAACGTGGGAAAGGTTTAAAGAATTGTTTTTCGAAAACTATTTTCCACGAAGTATGCAAGGTGTCGACGCCGGGAGGAATTGCCATCTTAGCGATTGTTTATCCTTTCCAATTTTAGCCCTTTGATTAGATTATTTTTTGGAAAAGGTCGGCACTAATGTCGACGGGATTTTGGAAGATCGTTTTTTAATGATGAGCCAATTAACCAGAGTCGCCAGTTGGTATATTTGAAATGGATGTACCAACTCATCCGAGTTTCGTTTTCGTAAATCGCTGGCTCATATGTGACTCCGAATTAATTGGTCTGCAAACCGAGATTCATAGAGTTCGGGGGCTTGCTTAAGCGAGGGGAAGGTGTTAGGCACCCCCCGACTTCCGTCAAACACAGTTACCGCAATCTTGATACTTTCCTATCCTTTAATCATGAAATGTGTATGTGTGCATATGTGTGTGTGTGCCTTTGTGAATGTGGGGGTGAGTTTGCATGAAGAAACCATTTGGGTTTTGGAAAAGTCGTGTTTTTCTTTTGGGAATGCTTCAGAATGTCCTTCGGTTTATACAAGAAAGCCTTATGAGAAAATGTTTGATTTTTAATTGTCAAAACTGTGAGATTACATTAGGTGTCGTTTCGGCAAAACAAGAGTTTTCTAAATCTTTGTCAAAATAGGAATCGAGATCTATACGTTGCTTTCAATCTCAAATGAAAGGCAACCTCTAGGATCTCTTTAACCCTATGCACAAGGATTTAATAAAACATTATTTATTTTATAAAACCATTTTTTGTGATGTTTGAAAACGATTTCTTTCTTTTGCCTTCTCGTTAAATAGAAATCGACATTCATTAGCACTCCCAATTTCTTATCCTCGTGAAGCTAAAAACCTAGTTTGATTGATTTTATGAAAATCTTTATCGTTTAGCTTTGAAATCAATTTCGTGTCATAAATCAAATCAAACATTAAAATGCGTTGGGGCTACTCATGGGCATGTAAGCCATCAAAATAACCCCGAGCGCCCACAATCACATATTTTCACTATGTCGGGGCCTTAAACACGATTCTCGCCTTAGCGTCGTTTTAAGGCCCGACGATTACATATTTACAATGAAAACTACATCGCCCCTACTACTTACATCAAAACAACGTCCATCACCGGATTTGGACCAATGGGGTCGCGTTCCTAGGCTCACACCCGAAATTTCCACACACCACAAAGCGGAGATTACAAAAAATAACCAACACGGATAATCTAACAATACCAAGACATCCTAAAATAGCGATCTAAAGGAACCATGCCCAATATAGTACCGTACAACAAACAAAAAAAATCAATAAATGAATATCATCGGGTTATTAGGAAGAATTTTGTTCCGATGGAACCCTCACTAATAATCCCTAGTTCATTGTTCCACCATAAATTACATGAAAACTACATTTAATTTGACCAAATGATATGATAGAAATTACAAAAATAAGGAGATTTTCACCTTGCAAATGATATCAAAGTGGATGTAAACTTGTATATTAATTAGAGTAGAGAATATATGTGATACAATCTCACAAAAGAGATATAACTCCTCACTATTTTCTCTCTTTTCTCTCTATTTGGTTGCAAAATTCTGCTGTTTTTTCCTTTGAATTTCCGTGCTGCTGCTGCTTATTCTTCTGCTCTTCCGATCTACTAACTCTCTCTCTATCACTGAATGGAGGAAATGTGCTGAAGTAGGCTGGCTAAGGCCAGCCGCAGATTGATCTGCGGCCGGGTCTCGTATCCGGTCACCCATCTCGTAATCGCCGGGTCTTGTCGCCGGTCGATCGTCTCGTCAGGGCCGGGTCTCGTATCCGGTCACCCATCTCGTAATCACCGGGTTTCGTCGCCGGTCGATCGTCTTTTCGGGGTCGGGTTTCGTCGCCGGTCACCCATCTCGTAATCGCCGGTTATCGTCGCTGGTCGATTATCTTGTCGGGGCCGGGTTTCGTCGCAGGTAACCCATCTCGTAATCGCCGGTTATCGTCACCGGTCGATCGTCTTGTCGGGGCCGGGTTTCGTCGCCGGTCACCCATCTCGTAATCGCCGGTTATCGTCACCGGTCGATCGTCTTGTCGGGGCCGGGTTTCGTCGCCGGTCACCTATCTCGTAATCGCCGGTTATCGTCGCCGGTCGATCGTCTTATCGGGGCCGAGTTTCATCGCCGGTCACCCATCTCGTAATCGCCGGTTATCGTCGCCGGTCGATTGTCTTATCGAGGCCGGGTTTCGTCGCCGGTCACCCATCTCGTAATCGCCGGTTATCGTCGCCGGTCGATCATCTTGTCGGGGCCGGGTTTCGGTCACCCATCTCGTAATCGCCGGTTATCGTCGCCGGTCGATCGTCTTGTCGGGGCCGGGTTTCGTCGCCGGTCACCCATCTCGTAATCGCCGGTTATCGTCGCCGGTCGATCGTTTTGTCGGGGCTGGGTTTCGTCGCCGGTCACCCATCTCGTAATCGCCGGTTATCATCGCCGGTCGATCGTCCTGCGAGTGCCGGGTCTCGTATCCGGTCACTCGGTCGAATTGAGAAGCCGTGTTCGACATCCGATTCATCAAAATCTCGTATTTTATTACCAAATTAAGAGTCAAATGGGCTTTAGGATCGATTAAGCTTGCATTGGACCAAGGAGGGAGCACTGGGCCCAGCCGCAGATGGATCTGCGGCCAGCCGCAGATTGATCTGCGGCCATGATCGGGCATATAGGCGACCAGCCGCCTCCCAGATCTGTCACTTTCATTTGTACCCCACGCGATTTTCGCACCTTTGCTCGTCCCTTTTGCTGACTTTTCCAATCTTTTCGCAAAAACCGCTCCGGTTAGATCGATCTACGCGCTACAGGTAACACTTTGACCGATTGTTTTCCAATTTCGTCAATGTTTTGCTATACATTTGGCTATTTGCATGCTTAGAGATAGAAATGTATGCTTTATAATGCTATGCTATGTATTATTGTATATACATGCTATGTATCAACTGTGTGAGTCTTATTTTATGCTCATGATGCGGTCACACATATCTGTTGTTTCTTTTTGAAAGAAAATCATGCATTATGGTCCTTTGACATGTTGCAATTACCCATATGAATGCAATTTTGACCTGTTGTGGCTTGGATTAATTGAAAACATGCTTGGTTATGCATGGGATGCCCATTTTACAGACGGAACTCTGCCGATTTTTTTTTTCTGCACATATAATAAACATGCATCATGTTGCATTAATTCTACGATGAGTATGGGAATATTTATGACATAATTCAAAAAAATGAACTTACCTTCCTCCTTGCCTGTTCTATTCCAGCTATGGATCCCGACGCTCCTAGTAGCTCCTCTGCGTCTCGGACCTCGGGCGTTCGCCGCCATAGGGCTGCACCTGCCCCTGCTCTGCCTCGGACCCGTCAGGCTCGCCAACTGACGGAGGCTGTCATCCGGCCTGATCATCCTGATGTTGAGGAGGCTGTTCTCCCGGATGTTGCGGTAGAGGGGCCATCCTCTAGCACACCAGCTCCCTCTTCTCACCGCGCCCTATCTGGCGCCTCTGTTCAGATACCCGATCTGTTGGGTCAGGATCTCAGTCGTCACCCCTCAGCATCTCTGGTCGCTAATGAGGTATAATCAATTCCATTTCTGAATTTATTCTCAATTTCTTTTCGTATCTGGATTGACCCATTAGTGATTACCACAGGTGCCCGAGTTTACTCAGCCAAGGGGTAACTGGTTCAACATTTACTCCCTCTATACAGCTCTGCACAGCGATTACCGGGCGGTGGTGGATTCCTGGGGCTTTCGTCACTTCTTCACCATCATTCCCCGTCAGTGCCCCTGGGGTTATATGAGGGCTTTGTCCGAGAGATGGTTTCACCAGACCCAGTCCCTTCACCTCTTGGACTGCGAGGTTGTGCTGACTCCCTGGGACTGGAGGTACCTCACGGGTATAGAGTTCACCGGATCCCGTGTCCCTCTGGATCTTGATATCACTCCAGCGGAGGTCCGCGCCTTACTGGGCTTTGCTGCCGAGGACCGGGTCTTCAAGGCCCGCAGTATTCTGTCCGAGGCATTAGCTGTCGATGCTGTCGGAGGGATCTATGCACTGCCTATTCCAGCAGATCGAGCTACCCGTGACATCATGCTCCGGTGTCTGTTCCTGACCATCATGAGGGGTTATTTCATAGGGAACAATTCCTCTACCATTCATTTCAGCGTCGTCGGAGCCGTTAGGGATGTGGACCGGATCGGCGATTACGATTGGGGGTCCTTCACCTTCGCCTACTTCCTCCACGGTCTTCGCCTTCGCTCAGAGGGACAGACAGATGCTTGGCTTGGATTTTACCACTTCTTGTTGGTGAGCCCTCTCTTCCTCTTTTCTTACTGTATTCCTCTTCATTTTATTTCTCTTTTCTGTATTTTAACAGTTACTCTTGCCTTGTTTCTGTTCACAGTTCTGGGCCTACGAACGACTTCCATGCCTGAGGCCTGTCACGACCCTCGGCTTGGACACTTATCCTAGGGGTCGTCAGTGGCACCACAACACCTTGGAGGAGGTTCCGGTATCTGGCAGCTTTGCACACTGTCGCATTCAGTTGGAGCTGATCACCGCTGTAGATGTCGTCTGTACTCCTTATCTTTCGGAGCATCTGGCTGTGGGGTTTATAGATGGGTATCCTTCCGGCCCAGAGTTCACGCTTTCCACCCGTCGTCTCACTTTGCAGAGTGTCGGAGGGTGGGTGATGTATTTGGGAGAGCGCGCATTCAGATACGTGACTGAAAAGATCCGCATCCCGCATTCCCTTCCTTTCACTACATCCTGGCCGCTGGATTCTCAGCCTTCGGAGATCATGCTCGCGGGGGAGGATGGCCGGATGCTTTCTACGGGTCCCAGTACGAGTGAGGCTTTCCATACCTTGTGGGTGCCCCGTACTATCGGTCCTCAAACTCGGGCCACTTTCTTTCTTGGGGATATGGTTCCTGGCTCGGTGATGATGACTGATTGGGCCGCATGCGTTTGGAGTCCCACCCATGCTGAGCAGATCGCCAATCTAACCCGTCAGGTGGAGCAGCTGTCCTTATATCTTCGGGTGTTAGGTCGGACCCCAGAGGATGCTTACGCCTACGATCCTGACAGTGCGGGTTATGATGCAGGCCCGAGCTCATCTGATGCCACAACGCAGCCATACATTCCTGACATGAATTGTGGACCTCCGACCTCGACGACTCCAGGGGATCAGTTCGAGGATCCCGCCTTCTTGGATGACCTTACTTTTGACTAGATTAGGCTAGGATATGGCTTTTGTACCTGCACCTGTTTAGATTTCTTTTCCCATTTCATGCACTATGTATTGAACTTTTTATTTATTTATGCACAGTTTTTTTATCCTTATAAAATTTACCTGCTTTATTATTAACTGTATGATGCATGTTTTTTATTTATGAATAGAGAATGACCCCCGTATAGTCTTTTGATACTATTTTCACAGATGTCGTCATCAGATGTCGTGGTACGTTTGGATCCCATTCCTCCCATAGGGTTGGTCGGCATTCTTGTCCGCTGGCTGGACAGTTTATCGCCGACCGATAGGATTATCGCAGATGGTCTTTTGGGACACTCTCGGTCCTTATTATCCTTTCAGGTGCCAGCAGGCTTTGTAGATAGTATTCTAAGTCACTGGGTCCCTGCCCGTCAGGTGTTCAGGTTGGGGGCAGTGGAGGTGACCCCTACTCTTGAGGAGTATGCCCGCTTCACTGGTTTGCCTTTGGGCGGTCCTTGCGCCAGGGTCACCGTTGGTCTCATGCGTCGTCAGTTCTTGACTTTCACTGGGTTACGGAGGGCAGCTCTGCTATCGGTGATCACATCAGATCATCTGGTTCCTCTTCATTTTTTGATTGATCGATTCGGCTCACCTGACAGTTTTCGCCATTTCTCTGGTGACTTTTCCGTATCTGAGGAGCGCTGGGGTGCCCTGAGAGTAGACGTTTTGATGGCTTGTGTCATATCGGTTTTGTATCTGCCCGTCGGACCTGATCTGTTGGATATACGAGTTACTGCGGCCGTTAGAGCCCTCCAGGAGGACCACACCATCATTCCCATGATACTGGCAGACACCTATATGTCCGCCTCATACTTTCAGTCTTTCCGAGGCAGAGTATTTAGAGGGAGCTCGACTTTGTTGTACGTGTGGTTCATGAGTCATCTTAGTCCCATCGACCATTTTCGTCGCCAAGGGTTTTGTTTCAGCCATGACATAGCCACGCAGTTTTTGTTTCGTCCCGTGAGCTGTACTGATGCGACCTCCTGGATAGCATTTTTGTCGGTTGTTGAGGACCCTTTTCATCTTCTGATCTACTCGGGTTATTACTCCTTTATGAGCTTTTTGACTCACGTGCCCACCCTAGATTTCATCCCTATTGCTGGCTTGAGGGGCGTGACGACTTATCATCCCCTAGCGGTTATGGGGCAGTTTAATCAGACACAGGACTTTCACCTCTTCACGGGCGCGACCGACTACCGATTCCTTATATCATCCCAGACAGAGAGAGATCTAGTGCGGGTATATGATCTTTGGTCCCGCAGGATCCTTGCCAAGTATAGTGACAGTTGCCCCATCCAGACATTCGCTTATGTGCAATGGTTGCGCGGAGACTCGGATATGGTTGGTTTGAGCCGGACTGGGACCTTTGATGACTCTGGAGTGATTTTCCCGGATGATACCATAGATCATTCCATCTCAGCGGATTCTGCCCCTAGTCGGGTCACTGAAGATAGCCGGATCCGACTGACCTTGATTGCTATTGAATCTGAGAGGGATGCTGCCATTGTTGAGAGAGATGCCGTTATTCTGGCCAGAGATGCTGCTCTTGCTGACAGAGACGCCATTGTATTTCAGACTAGGGCAGTCATAGACGCTCATTCTGAGACTGTCAGCCGAGCCACTGCCTTATTGGATCGCATCGACATGATGGGGCAGCAGATTACAGGGGACGCTGATGCTTCAGATCTATCCACCACCCTATCCATCCTGCTTCAATTAGTTTCAGATTTGTAGATCGTTTTATTTCCTGCATAGACTATGTTAGTTTCATCAGTTATTGAAAGAGAAATCTTGTAACAAAATGACTTATATATGTAGACATGCATTTAAATTTAGTCATTTTCCCTTTTTGTCGTATCGTTGCCTCTCATTGGATCCTCATTTTATCTAGCTAACCATGATTTTGACATTTTGCCTTCTTTCTCCTCTCAAGTCTTGATGGAGATTTGACAGATATTGCCGCACACCCTGTCGATTTCATCGGATTGGGTCTTAGATTTTGGATAACTGTCTGGTTGGATCAGGGTTATTTTATTTGGGATGAAGCTGATTAGGCGGCTGGTTTCGGGAAGGTTTTGAGGGTGTAGGAAGGTTCATCTGGCTGTTGGGAATTGGTTTTGTTTAGGGAAAGGATTATTTTTAAGGGATCGGACCGTGCCGTGATGGCTGCCTACGTACCCCCACAAGTTGGGAGATCAGGTCCTACGTAGTTTGTTTCTCAAAGAAAAAGGAGAAATTGATTATTCAAGCATAGAACCGCTTCATCGAGTCGGAATTGAGGGGCTGTGGAAATACCTCCCCATCCATTTCTTGCAATATGAGGGTTCCTCCGGATAACACTTTCTTAATCACAAAAGGTCCTTCCCAGTTCGGGGCAAACTTTCCTTTGGTTTCGTCTTGACAAGGCATGACTCTCTTTAGCACTAGGTCATTTTCCTTGAACTTCCGAGGTCTTATCCTTTTGTCGTATGATCGAGAGATCCTTTGTTGATATAACTGACCGTGCCAAATAGCCGCCACCCTCCTTTCATCAATTAGGGCCAATTGGTCGTATCGACTTTGCATCCAATCCTCCTCGCTTATCTGAGCATCGATCACTATTCTGAGGGACGCCATCTCAACCTCAACTGGCAGAACAACCTCCAATCCATACACCAAAGCGTAAGGGGTTGCCCCTGTAGAAGTACGCGTTGACGTTCGGTATGCTAGCAGGGTGAGGGGTAGCTAATCCGGCCATCCCCGATGATTAGCAGACATTTTCGCCATGATCTTCTTGATGTTCTTATTTGCAGCCTCCATTGCCCCATTCATCTTAGGACGGTAAATGACAGAATTTAGGTGTTTGATCTTAAACTGGTCGCATAATCCCTTCATGAGGGCGTTGTTCAAATTCTTGGCATTGTCGGAGACCAAAACCTTAGGTTGCCCGTATCGACAAATGACATTATTCCTGATAAAACCGACGATGACCTCCTGAGTTACTTTGGGGAAAGAAGCTGCTTCTACCCATTTGGTGAAGTAATCGATCATGACGAAAATGAATCGGTGTCCGTTGCTTGCTTTGGGCTCTATTGCTCCGATTACATCCATTCCCCACATTGAGAAGGGCCAAGGGGAGGTCATACAGTGCATTTCATTGGGAGGCGTATGGATCACATTACCGTGCACCTGGCATTGGTAACACCGTTTGACATGATCATCGCAGTCGGCTTTCAGCGTTAACCAATAATGCCCCGTTCTCAAGATCTTTTTGGCCAGCATCGGTTCACTCATGTGTGGCCCGCACACTCCACCATGTATTTCGTTCATAATCCTTTGGGCCTGTGTTTCATCTACGCATTGCAACAGTCCCAACCCAGCATCCCTCTTGTAGAGTGAATCCCCATTCAGGTAAAATTTCATTGCCATCTTTTGAATTCTCATCCTCTCAGCTCGGCTTGCTTGGTCGGGAATGGATCTATCCCTCAGATATTCCCTTATGTCGTGATACCAAGGCTGCTTTGGCAGAACCACCTCGTCTGATAATACTGCAACATGTTCCTCGTATGCCGGGGCATTCTGTACTGCTATCTCAATCTGTGGAATGTCCCTGCTCTTGATTACTTGGATTAAGGAAGCCAGAGTTGCCAATGCATCTGCAAAATCATTCCGTCCCCGGGGGATATGTCGGAAAGCGATATCTTCGAACTCTCGCATCAATTGGATAACACAACGATGGTATGGAAGTAACCGGAGCTCTTTTGTGTTGTACACCTCGATCGCCTGTCTGATTACCAGTTCTGAATCCCCGAACACCGCTAGTCTTTTCACTCCCATATCGCGGGCAAAACGGAGTCCCAGTATACATCCCTCATACTCGGCAGTGTTGTTCGAATTACTGAACTGTAATTTAGTGGCCACAGGGTATTGCTCTCCGGTGATAGAGACCAGGACGGCTCCGGCTCCTGCCCCTTCAGCATTCATGGCACCATCAAAATACAACTTCCAGAACTGTCCCTCGTCATCACATTTCGTGTGTAATACCCAAAATATATCTTCACCCGGCAAAGGGGTTTCTAACGGCTCCATCCCCCCTGATGGCATTTCTGCCAACTGATCTGCAATTCCCTGCCCTTTCATGGCTTTCTGAGTTACGTATACCATATCGAACTGTTGTAAGATTAACTGCCATCTTGACAGTCGACAGTTCAGCATGGGCCTTTCAAAGATATATTTCAGGGGATCCATCCTCGATATCAGGTACGTAGTATGCCCATAGAGGTAGTGCTGTAATCTCCCTGCAGCCCAGGCCAGAGCACAACAGGTCTTCTCGATGGGAGTGTAATTCTGTTCACATTGGCTAAATCTCTTGCTGAGGTAATAGATGGCCTGCTCTTTACCTGCCTCATTCTTCTGTCCCAGCATACATCCCATCGCGATGGCATTGACCGATATATACATAAACAGAGGGATCCCGTCTTTCGGGGGTACCAGCACGGGTGCCTCTGTTAGCTGCTTTTTAATGGTCTGAAAAGCCTTCTGACATTGCTCATTCCATTCTTGGGAAGCACCCTTCCTTAACAGTTTGAAAATTGGCTCACATGTAGTCGTCAAGTGGGATATAAAACGGTTGATGAAGTTTATTCTTCCAAGGAATCCTCTTATCTCCTTCTCCGTGTGAGGTGCCGGCATATCTACAATGGCCTTAATCTTTGCTGGATCAAACTAAATGCCCCGATCACTAACCAGGAATCCCAAGAGCTTGCCCGACTGCACTCCGAAAGCACACTTTGTCGGATTGAGCTTCAAATTATATTTTCTGAGCCGATCGAATAGCTTCTTGAGGTGGGTTAAATGATCAGATTCTACCCTTGATTTCACAATAATGTCATCCACGTAGACCTCTATCTCCTTGTGCATCATGTCGTGGAACAAGGCCATCATGGCTCTTTGATAAGTAGCCCCCGCATTTGTGAGACCGAAAGCCAACCGTCTATAGCAGAAAGTGCCCCAAGGGGTGATGAAAGCGGTTTTTTCTCGGTCCTCCTCTGCCACCATTATCTGATGATACCCCGCAAAGCAATCAACAAAAGAGTACATCTCGTACTGGGCTGTGTTATCCACCAGGATGTGTATGAAAGGCACCGGGAAGTTATCCTTGAGACTGGCCTTATTTAGATCTCTATAATCTACACATACCCTCACCTTCCCTCCAGGCTTAGCCACTGGGACTATATTGGACAGCCATTCTGGGTAAGTGCACACCATAATGATTCCCGCCCTGAACTGTTTGATGATCTCCTCCTTCACCTTCAAGCTCCACTCCGGTTTCAACTTTCTTAGTTTCTGCTTGACAGGCCTGAAACCCTCCTTGATGGGCAACCGGTGTACCACAATGTCTGTGGACAAACCGATCATGTCCTCATGAGACCAGGCAAAGACATCCTCATACTGGCTTAGCAACTCAGTTATTTCTGCCTTCTGGCTAGGGGTAAGGTCTATCCCTATCTTGAGCTCTTTTGGCTTGTCCGGGGTTCCGATATCTAGGGTGATGGTTTGGTCTAAGTTGGGTTTGGGTTTATCCTCGACCCATCCTTTGATCTCATCAGGCGCGTCGTCGTAATCTGTCTCGTCTTGCTCAATGCTCATCAAATCGAAATCCAGCTCAATGTCAAAATCATAATCATCATTCAAATTTGAAAGACTGTTTGTTAGGCAAGGATTACTCAAATTGGTACACCTAACATGAAACAAAATATTTGTCATATATAAGTTATTTTTCACAACGATCACATTTTCAGATAACATGACGAAACGACATAATTATGCAAAATACAAAACAACAAAAAAAAAAATAAACTTCTTCATCCTCCCATCCTCTGGGGTCTACCACCCTGATGTCGGGTTTTAACCTTGTTTGGATATTACTGGTTTCATGGTCCAGTTGTCGACGGTCAGGTCAGATGAAATGCGCTGGATAAAAGGGGGCTTCACATCGGAAACTTCCCCGATGATTACGGCTACGTCGCCTGAGTCCCTCTTCCTACCTTCTTCAGGAATAATTAGCCCTGCCCAATCGATGACAGGCACACCTTGTTGGGCTCCCGGTGGCGTGACAACATCACTCCCCTCTCCATTGCTTGTTAATTATCCGGAGATATAGCACCTGGTTTCAAACTTTTGCGCGACCTCTTGTAGGAAACTTTCCCTCTTGGTCGACTCATCACTGGTAGGGGTCAACTCTTCATCCCCTGCCCCAACCACAGGCTTGCTAGTCCCTCCTTCTTTGTCGACCTTGGTCATCGGATTTCCAGCCAGTCGAGTCGGAGCCGCACCTTGATGGTGTCTCCGTGCTACACCTTTATGATATCCCAACCCTGCATTACCTATCTGATGGGGTAGTTGAATGGGCTCGGTGATTCCTTGACTGCTCTTTCCTAACCCCTGTCCAGGTTGGAATTTCATTTTCATCATTTCCTTTGCAACAAAGGTAAGTTCTGGAGAGACCTTAGGTTTTATGGCTGGAGCCCCCAGGCATCGGTAGTGGGGAGTGCTGATTTCCAGCGCCTGAAAACTGGCAGGTGTCGCCGACTCGTCCATATTAATCACTGGCAGGCCATTCCTGGAAGGAGAAAGGTCATCACACTCTGCCGAGATCGTCACCAGATTCCCGTCAATGATAAGTTTGATTTGCTGGTGTAGCGTGGAAGGAACTGCCCCGGCCATGTGTATCCATGGCCTCCCTAGTAACAGGTTATAACTTACCGCAATATCTAGGACTTGGAAAGAGATATCAAAAGTACAAGGTCCTATTTCCACTGGCAATTCAGTGACAGAGACAGAGTACATAATTGCAAGTGAAGCTGCAAAGGAAGTTGTTTGGATGAAGAAGTTCATAACTGAACTTGGAGTGGTTCCTAGCATTAGAGGAGTCGTACCTTTGTTCCATGACAACACCGGAGCTGTTGTGCAGGCTAAGGAACCCAGGTCTCATCAGAAATCCAAACACGTGTTGCGGCGGTTTCATTTGATTAGAGAGATCATTGAAAGAGGAGACGTCACTCTGGAGCGTGTAGACTCTCAAGACAACATTGCAGATCCATTTACTAAAGGTTTAACATAATAGTAGTTTAATCGTCACTTAGAGAAGATAGGTATTAGATACCATGGCGATTGACTTTAGTGCAAGTGGGAGATTGAAAGTAGTATGTACACAAGCCAATCATATTTGATATGATGTAGCATATACTTTGGAATCTTATTCATTTATTAATAAAAGAATTAATATGTTAAAGGCATTTTTCTTTATTTACATTGTCCTGTTATTTTATATGCGATAAACCTATAGTTTTGAGAAATACTTTTAGAATCATGATGATGATCATTCTAATGAGATCTAAATTCTTAGAAAGCTTAAAACTAAAATCGGTCATAATCGTTGGATTATTAAAAAGGGGATTAGTGAATCCAGATAGATTGGTACATACTTTACTTGCTCTTAGGAAGAGAATGATTGATCTCATAATTATTTGTGTGGAGACACTAAAGCAAGTATGTAGGTGCTTATTAGAGAATAAGTTCACTGAATGTGACTCGCTAAACGAATGCCTAATGGAGTTTTACTTACCTGTCAATAGGAATTCCTCTAGTGATAGTAGTACAAGTGATCCTTGGACTTGAGATCATCATAGTATCTTGTGTATGATGAGTTATACTTTGACATATTCCTTAAGACCTTTAGGGTATATCAAAGGATATGCTTGGGTATAATAAGATGTCTTGTTTTTTCTGAATCTGCGACACGGCGCAGCTGCGCCGTTTCCAGTTCATTCTAGAGCGCAGCTGCGCCCAAACCCAGAAAGTCGTTTCTGGGGTTCAGCGCAGCTGCGCCGTTTCCCAGTTCATTCTGGGCACTGCTGCGCCGAACAGCAAAATCCGAAAAATAATTTTTTTTCTTCAATTAAAATAAATGGTTTATTTAATTGATATAAATTTAAAATAAAGATATTTATTTTATCTAGAATAGGATTTCAGATTGCTGAAATTAAAGGAGTTTAATTTGAATTTGGTTTTTGATTAAAATAAAAGAGTTTATTTTGTTTCAAAACTAAATATTAGCAAAACTTTTGCCCATTAATTGATATCAATGCATATATGGAATGGTTTTACTATTCATGAGATGAATGTTATTTATTGATACATATAGAGATATGTATGATAATAAATAAGGATTGATTATAGACTATTGACCAATGTGTGATTGGAATTATTTTAGAGGATGCTTGAATATATGAGTTTTTATAAATAGGGTCTGCGTACCACGTCTTCTCTAATTTTTCTTAATGTAAATTCTATCTCCCTCCTATGTACTTCCCCTTGACTGCTGATCAAGGTTTCTATTTATTGTAAATAGTTTATGTAATAGGACTAGTTAGAATTAATTTTGAAGAATTGGAGACAAAGGAGCAAGGAGCGCTTGAAGACCCGTTTGTATTGGAGCCCGGGTTTAAATGTAATAGTTATATTTAAATTTTATTCTTGCACCCTAGGTTTGACCTTTTGGTTCACTTGGTGGCTCTAGTGAACCAAACTAGAATAAAAGTTTATAATCAATCCAGGTAGAATATAGTATTCTATATGTGCATGCATACTATATATATATATATATATTATATATTATCCAACATGCTTCGCATGTAAAATAATATGACGCGTATTTTATATATATATGTGGATGCGCGCTAAACAAGATGAGACTAATAATAATAAACCCCTCAAAGTAATTATATTAAGTCCTAAGCATTCAAAGATATTTGGAATATCGAACGTCGCCTTCTCGCATGGTAAAGCGATAGAGTATTAAATATTTAATATGAGTTTGTTATGTCACACAAGATAAGTATTAAATATTTAAGATGTTGCTTTATCACATTTGATGCTTATAAATAGACTGAACGATGCTGTTTTGTTGTGTCACACAAGGACAGTGTTTTTCTTTCGAATATATGGAAGTGCTAGGTTGGACTTAACTTGGATAATTTTAATTCGGATGTGTCACACTTGATCAAAATAATCTAAGAGGCAAAATACAAGGAGTTACATAGTGATGTAATTGACAATAGTTGTCTACCTATTTATTTATATATAGTTTGTTGTGTCACACAGGGCTATATACATTTGAAATGGGATCCTTAGTCTCTCTAGCAAATCTTTAATTAGAATTGTCGAACTATATATTGAGGGTAATATAGTTTGATGAAAAAGTGAGAGATACCAATTTAAAATAAAGACCTAATTTATTTTGGTAATTAATTAAATGAATGAATGCTAAAATGTTGTCTATTTTCACATGCAGAATTTAAAAATGTCAAACTCACTATCACTGCGTAGCATACTTGATGCTAACAAACTGACCGGACCGAATTACACGGACTGGTTAAGGAATCTGAGAATTGTTCTCACTGCTGAAAAGATTTTTATGTCCTAAATTCGCCAGTCCCTGCAAATGTTGCAGAAACAGCCTCTGAGGAAGAGATTGCTACTTTCAGAAAGTGGCAAGATGATGCAATTTTGGCTCAATGCATCATGCTCGCATCCATGAGTAACGAGCTTCAGCGTCAGCATGAAACTATGGATGCTCCTACTATATTGCTGCACCTCAAAGAGTTATATGGTGAGCAAAGTAGGACTGCTAGATATCAGATATCTAAGGAGCTTTTCAGATCTCGTATGACCGAGGGCACTGCTGTTGAGACTCATGTCCTTAAGATGATCAATCTGATTGAACAACTTGGACAGCTTGGGTTCGTGATGGATGGGGAGTTAAGTCAAGATTTGATCTTGCAGTTATTTCCGGACACCTTCTCACAATTTGTTGTGAATTTTCACATGAATAAGTTGGACGTCAGCTTGCCTGAGTTAGTTAACATACTGAAAACTGCTGAAGGTCACTTCTCATCCAACAAGAACCAAGTCTTACTAGTGGATGATTCTTCCAAGAAAAGGAAAAGGCCCAAGGTATCTTCTGAAAAGAAGAAAGACAAGAAGGCTAAAGGCAAGGCGAAGAGAAAGGATAAAAAGAAACCTGATCCAGATAGCAAAGGAATTTGGTACCATTGCAACAAGCCGGGACATTGGAAGAGGAACTGCAAGCAGTATCTTGCGGACCAAAAGAAGCTTGGAGAAGCTTCAACTTCTGATCTAGGTTTGTTCATGATTGAAATTAATTTTTCTGAAAGTCAAAATTCTACTTGGGTATTGGATACCGGCTGTGGTTCTCACATATATAATAATATGCAGGGACTAAGCAGAAGTAGAAAGCTGAACAATGATGAAGTCGTCCTACGAGTGGGAAATGGAGCAAAGGTTGCTGCATTAGCTGTAGGGACTTATTATTTAGCACTGCCTTCGGGCAAGTTCATTAGTTTAAATAATTGTTATTATGTTTCGACACTCATTAGAAACATTATTTCAATTTCTGTATTAGATATGGATGGTTTTGATATTATAATAAAGAACAACAGATGTTCTATTTATAATAAAAATGTTTTATATGGTGTTGGGAACTTACTGAATGGACTTTACATACTTGACTTGCATGAAAATATACTTCAAATTGAACAAACTAAGAAAATAAAAAGAGATGATGTTAATTATACATTTATGTGGCACTGTAGATTCGGTCATATCAATAAAACAAGATTATTCAAGTTGCATAAAGATGGGCTTTTAGAGCTATCTGATTACGAATCATATCCAACTTGTGAATCTTGTCTCATGGGTAAGATGACTAAATCTCCTTTTAGTGGAAAAGGAGAAAGAGTTACAGAGTTGTTAGCGTTGGTACACACATACGTATGTGGACCTATGACAACGAATACACGAGGAGGGTATTCTTATTTTATTACTTTCACTGATGATCATTCTAGATTTGTATATGTGTATTTAATGAAATACAAATCTGAATCGTTTGAAAAGTTCAAAGAATTCAGAAGTGAAGCAGAGAAACAAACTGGTAAAAGTATTAAAATTCTTCGATCGGATCGAGGTGGGGAATACTTGACCAATGAGTTTCTCAATTGTCTCAAAGAAAATGGTATAATCTCACAATGGACTCCACCAGGGACGCCACAGTTGAATGGTGTATCTGAAAGGAGAAATCGAACATTGTTGGACATGGTTCGTTCCATGATGAGTTTTACCGACCTTCCAGTATCCTTCTGGGGTTATGCCCTAGAATCGGTTGCATACCTACTTAACAAGGTACCTACCAAATCCGTCTCAAAGACCCCATATGAGATATGGACAGGGAGGAAACCAAATCTTAAGTATGTTAAGACTTGGGGTTGTCCAGCTTATGTCAAAAGGTTTGAGCATGATAAGCTAAAGACTAGATTCGACAAGTGTAGATTTGTGGGATACCCTAAAGAAACTATAGGGTATTATTTCTATCATCCCAATGATCAAAAGGTGTTTGTTGCGAAACACGCTGCCTTCTTGGAAAAGGAGTTTATCCTTGAAGGGGTCAGTGGGAGTAAGATATATCTTGAAGAAGTTCAAGAACCACAAAATACTACGGATCAAAAGTCAGGTACCTGACCAAGTAGAAGAACCTACTGTACCACAACCTATTCGTAAATCTGGAAGAGTACCGAAGATACCTGATAGGTATGGATTCATCATAGATGATGCTGATGAGGTACGCATCATAGATGATGATGATCCATTGACTTACGAACAGGCTATGAGTAGTAAAGACTCAGAGAAATGGCAAGAAGCCATGAAATCCGAGATGGACTCCATGTATGAAAACCAATTATGGACTTTGGTTTCACCACCTGAGGGCATTAAGCCTATTGGGTGTAAATGGGTCTTTAAGAGAAAGACTGGAGCGGACGGCAAGGTAGAGACCTATAAGGCTCGACTGGTTGCAAAAGGTTTCAAACAAAGACAAGGAGTTGACTATGATGAAACCTTCTCACCAGTAGCTATGCTCAAGTCCATTCGGATTTTGCTTGCAGTTGCAGCTTATTATGACTACGAAATCTGGCAAATGGACGTGAAAACGGCCTTCCTCAATGGAGAGCTTGAGGAGAATGTATATATGATACAGCCAGAGGGTTTTGTTTCAACGGTTGGAACAAATCAAGTCTGTAAGCTACAACGATCCATTTATGGATTGAAGCAAGCTTCTCAAAGGTGGAATATCTGTTTTGATGAGATAATCAATAGGTTTGATTTTATCAAAAATGAGGATGAACCTTGTGTGTACAAAAAGGTTAGTGGGAGCGCTATATCATTCCTAGTATTATATGTAGACGATATATTACTGATAGGGAATGATGTTCCTATGCTACAGTCGATCAAAATTTGGTTATCTAAACACTTCTCCATGAAGGACTTGGGTGAAGCATCCTATATTTTGGGGATAAAGATCTATAGAGATAGATCTAAAAGGATACTAGGCTTGACCCAAGGAAAGTACATTGACTCGATGCTAAAGAGGTTTAGCATGGAAGATTCCAAGAGAGGTCTCATGCCGATGAGCCATGGAATACATCTCTCCAAGAAACAGGCCCCAAAGACACCTGAGGAGAGAAACCGAATGAGTAAGATTCCTTATGCTTCAGTAATAGGATCTATCATGTACGGTATGATATGTACTAGACCAGATGTCGCTCATGCACTTAGTGTAACAAGCAGATATCAGTCGAATTCAGGAGAAGAGCACTGGAAGGCAGTGAAAAACATCCTAAAGTACTTGAGAAGAACTAAGGATGTTTTTCTTGTCTACGATGGATCTGAATTGAAACTAGAGGGCTATACAGACTCAAGTTTTCAAACGGACCAAGATGACTATAAATCCGTTTCAGGGTACGTGTTTACCTTAAACGGTGGCGCAGTGAGTTGGAAGAGTTCCAAGCAGCAAACAATTGCTCATTCAGTGACAGAGGCAGAGTACATAGCTGCAAGTGAAGCTGCAAAGGAAGCTGTTTGGATGAAGAAGTTCATAATTGAACTTGGAGTGGTTCCTAGCATTAGAGCAGCCGTACCTTTATTCTGTGACAACAACGGAGCTGTTGCGCAGGCTAGGGAACTCAGGTCTCATCAGAAATCCAAACACGTGTTGCGGCGGTTTCATTTGATTAGAGAGATCATTGAAAGAAGAGATGTCACCCTGGAGTGTGTGGACTCTCAAAACAACATTGCAGATCCATTTACTAAAGCTTTAACACAACATCAGTTTGATCGTCACTTAGAGAAGATGGGTATTAGATACCATGGCGATTGGCTTTAGTGCAAGTGGGAGATTGAAAGTAGTATGCACACAAGCCAATCATATTTGATATGATGTAGCATATACTTTGTAATCTTATTCATTTATTAATAAAAGAATTGATTTTCTTAAAAGGCATTTTACATTATCTACATGGTGATGTTATATTAAATGTGATAAACCCATAGTTTTGAGCAATGCTTTTAGAATCATGATGGTGATCATGCTAATGAGATCTAAATTCTAGATAGCTCACAAACTAAAATTATTCCTAATCGTTGGATTACTAAATTGGGGATTAGTAAATCCGGATAGATTAGTACATACATTGCTTGCTCTTAGGAAGATGATGATTGATCTCATAATCATTTGTGTGGAGACACTAAAGCAAGTATGTAGGTGCTTATTGGAGAATAAGTTCACTGAAAGTGACTCGCTAAGGAATACCTAATGGAGTTTTACTCGGCTGTCAATAGGAATTCCCATAGTGATAGTAGTACAAGTGATCCTTGGACTTGAGATCATCATAGTATCTTGTGTATGATGAGTTATACTTTGACATGTCCCTTAAGACCTTTAGGTATATCAAAGTGTATGATTGGGTATAATAAGTTGTACATGAAGATAGGTAAATGATCAACAAAGAATCTACCTCGTCTAGTAAAAGATGTGAATGTCCTGTGTGATTCGATAAATGACAAACTCAGTAGTCCTTGGCCAAGGCAGAATGAAATTAGAAAGGAGTTTCTAATTTGCATTAATCAGAATTGTGCATTTGGGAAATGAAATACATATAATTAAATAAAATAAGACTTGACAGTAAATCCATGTCTTATATTTAATTGGGACATTGTATGGTAGAAGGATTGAATTGTACGGTAACTATTTACTCAAAGGTTCTTTTGTGATTAATGTTGAAATCTATATTATCTGGAAAGTCGTTGATCGCTAAGGGGGCTTACCTTTATTGTAGAATAAATATTATTTATTTAAATGAATTAAATTGTTTAATTTATTTATTTAAATAAGATTAGAATTGTTCTAATTGATTTATTCACAACCGGTTTAATATGGAGAACCTAAAGGGTCACACCGCAAAAGGAAAATATTTATTTAAGAAGTAAATGGCATAATTGTAATAATAAGTTAAGTGTATTTAATTTAATCTATGGAGATAGAATAAATTAAATAGCTTAATATTTATTATTTAATATTTTGGAAATATTAAATATAAATTAATAAGAGGAGTCTTATTATTATTATTACTATTACTATTACTATTATTTAATTCTTAATAGGGATTGTGAATTAATTAATAGAACTATTATTTATTTCCTAATAGGGATTGGGAATTAATTAATAGAAGTACTCTCTCTCTCTCATGAATTCCTAATTGGATTAGGAGCATAATTAATTAAAGGAGTTTAATTATAATAGAAACCCTAATCCTAAATAGTTTAGGGAAGGGTTATTCCTACATCTATAAATAAGAGGAGTCTTATCATAGATTAGGGTTACACACTCTTGCATTAGATTGTGGAGAGTACTTACAATTTCTATAGAGATAGAAACTAGGGTTTTGCCAACACCCATCTTCTTGAATAGGTATTATTCCTTGGTGGATCACCTCTAGAGGCCAAACACTTGGGTGGTTAACGTTGATCAAAGGAAAGAATTTAATCGGTGGAATTAAGGAGAACGTAAAGGAATTGAAGTTGAACTTGTACCTGAGGAAGCTAGAATTCTACAAGGGTATAATTCTTATTCTCCATCTCTTTTGCTTAATTAATAATTGTGCACAAAGAAAGATCATGGTGATGGTTTGTATAAAATTTTTAAAATTTGATTTTGTCACGCTTCCGCTATATTTATGTAATTTGATTGCATGCTCGCGTTACATACAAACCTAACAGCTTAAGCCCTCTTAAAAAGATCCCCAGCAAAGTCGCCATCTGTCAATGCTAGGATTTTTCCTTTTATATTTTTGAGATTATAGATCATGGATTTTAACGGTGATTTTTGGAAAAAAAACCAACGATAAAATGTTGACGGGGTTTGAAAGTTTGATTTTAATTGGGGCTAATTAGGACAAAGTCGCCAGTTGGTAAAAATTTAAATGGATGTACCAACTCATCTGAATTTTTAGGTTTTAATAATGAGGATGTCCCATCGTGTGATTCCGTAAAATTAGTCCACAACCGAGATTCATAGAGTTTGGGGGCCTGTTTAAGCGAGGGGAATGTGTTAGGCAACCCCCTGACTTCCGTGAAATCATGATGATCGCTTTCCTAATGTTTTCCTTAGAAGATTAAATATATTGCTCGAAGTGAATGTGTTTGTTTTTTGTGTCTATGGTGTTGTTGGGGAAAATCTAGGGTATCGTCTCCTAGAATCAATTTGAATTGAATCGTGAAACATAAGGTATCGTCTCCTATGATGAGATCCTGACCATACTCGCATCAAGCATTCAAGGCACAACTCAAGTTCAAGAGATAATTCAAATGATCGTGAGTGATGGGGCTGAGAATTACTCAAGGATACTTAATTTGAGGCTAAATTCAAGTGGATCGTGAGTAGAGGATAAATTCTATGATTTGGGATTGCTAGATACAATATATTTAGTGAGACTAAATCAACGCAAGCTAATTCATCATATGGTGCGCGGAACAAAGGCAAGGGATTCGAGCTACATGGTAAGGCGTTTGTTATGGAATGTGATTCTAAGCTCTTTTATTTAGGTCAATCAAAGGTTCAAGATTGGTAGATGAAATAAATGATGGACTAAGAATCGCGTTCGGGACTTAAAAGGAGGAAATGGTCAAAATTCTCAGACCAGCGACGGGCCGCTGGGAATAATGCTATTTGCAGCGTCGGGGCGCTGGGATCCAGGGAAGTTCCTGTATTACAGCGTCGGGGCACTGGTTCCAGTACAAAACGCAGCGCTGGGGCACTGGGCATGCGGCATAGAAATCGAGGACGCATTTTTATCAGATTTCTTTCCATAATTTTAGGGATTTATTATATCTTCTCTAATTCTAATGTGACTAGGATGTTTGTTAAATATGATTTGATTTCCTTATGATTTTTTAGATAGGATTTAGATTCCAATTCAAGTTATTATTCCTTTTTAGAGTTAGGGTTTTATTCTATTAGCATAAATAGAATACAAAGCTTATGTAATAAAAAGACTACTTTTGATTAATAAAATTCTTGTGAGATTTTCTCATCTTTTGGTTCTTTAAGAATTCCTAGAATAGTTCTTAGTTTTCTTGAGATTCAACTTGACTTATCATACAATAATTCATAGTTGTGTGTGGCGTCTTCTACCGCATCAATCGTCGATTGTACCGAGATTCCTACTTCATATAAGTATGAGGTTTAGGTGTCGTTGGTGTTCCATTCAACGCGTTTGCATTGCTTGATCGATTGTATCAAGTTTCTCGTCTCTTTATAGGCATTGGGTTGCGGTGTCAAGAGAGTTCCACTCAAATATCTTGCTAGAAACGATCCAGGCGATGACCACCTCACGCAAGCGTGCCGTGGAGTCTATCCTTTGGTATCAAAGCTAATTCTTCTAGCAGGTTACTTATCTTATTTTTCGTGTTGAATATATTTTTTTAAAAAAATTGAGAGTAAAAAAATCGTGAGAAAAAAAAAAGTGATATTCGTGAGACAAAAAAAAGAAGGAAAAATTGATCTATTTTCAATTGATTGGTTTC
The DNA here is from genome assembly GCA_034770075.1 of Aralia elata. NCBI lineage: Eukaryota > Viridiplantae > Streptophyta > Magnoliopsida > Apiales > Araliaceae > Aralia > Aralia elata. The sequence continues at coordinate 103,526 of JAVJAP010000174.1, forward strand.
GTGGTTTCGTTGAAGAAGGTTATAATTGGCGATTGTGGGATTTTATTGGTTATCATACGTCATGTGGCGCCCCCAAATCCGGGTACTTAAAACCCGTACTTGGTGCATCACGATACCATTTCTTTGAACTGTTTAAGATATTACAAACTTAATATTTATATCAGAGTTGTATATTCCCCAGGTATGGCAACCTTTAATTACATTCCTTACATGTTACATAATATATATGATCACAATACAAAAGACTAATCATTACAGATAACACCTTGAAACCTAATCCTTGAGCTTTCCTTTGCCCTTGTCCTTGCCAGAGCCTTATGGTCAATCACACTTAGCTGAAAACATTTAAGTCAAAGCAAGAATGAGCATTCAATTGCTCAGCAAGCAATAACAATTATAATAATACGCTGAAGAAGTAAATGTTTTCTTTGAGGACTACTTCTACCACGAATCAATAGTGGTGAAGTCATTTGAAACTATTCTTAACAACATATCAAATTATTTTAAGATTTCTTTGAAATGACTGAACAATAAGTCATTTCAAGTAACAAGAATTTTCTTGAATTTCATGCAGAGTAATACATCAAGAATGAAAGAGTTAAAATTCTTTCGAAGATTCAATAATATTCAATTGATTATGAAGAATTAGCAATTTTGCGATAATATTCAATACATAGGGTTATTCCCAGATTTCATGCTGAGTGATCACAAATGGATCAAGAACTGCTAGAGGAATCATCAGTTATTTTATTACTGACTACCTCAAGAGTAAAAGTTAGCTATAAAAACTAAACTTTACTCTTCTGCAAGTACGTAAGGGGATCAACCTCATTGTACCCGAGATTATGCATAATTCTCAAACATAGCGCGCGGTCGGGTTACCGACAATAAAGTTTCCCATGATTTATTTTTCAGGGTTGTTCATCTCAGTCTTATATCATGAGTTCGTACCACATCAATATGGTTTGGATTGCTTTTAAAGAAATAATTTGAGTTCAACATATTATAACAATTTGATCTAGCCGAATCAAATGGCATATATCGTTAATAACGAATTAGTTCCAATAATAGAGCGTTTCATGCGATATCAATTTAATATTAGTCTAGCCGAAAACAATTAGCTGAGACATGGCTAATAGACAGTTCATAAATAGAGAACTCTAATTACTGTTCAACAATGCTTTTCGAATTAGGTCTAGCTGGTCAAATAGCGTAGACAATCATTAGACTAGGTATACATACCGAAATTTAATAGTATGTATCAGAACTTGTCAACGAATTTCGAATTCAAGGGTAATTGATAATGTACAATAGTTCATACAAGTGGGGACACTTGTATAACCAAACTTAGAATACAAATTTTCAATAGAAGTCATAGCAATTCAGTAATGAGATACTTTTAACAATGAACGAATCGAAGGAATTTCGAATTTATAATAATCATAACAATTTGTACAAGTGAGGACACTTGCACAAAGAATAGAATAATTTTGATTATAAATGCATTACATGAGACAATATCGAGATATTTGAAATCAATAAATAGCTTGAACACAGTTTAAGAATACTTGCATAACATATGGATCCATTGAATAAAGTAAATGCAAAGGGTTACGATAATTGCATAAACGAATAACAAAGATCATTATGGATATGAATAATTAACAATAATTATTCACGAGCATGCTTTGAAATTGATAACTCATGTTGAGTTAGGAACTAGCATAACATATACCTGTTTGCACAAAATAAAAGTAGTGCATAAGGTTTAGATACTTGCACAATAAAAGAAGTTGTGTAAGTTAGAAACTTGCTTAGCAGAATAATAGTAAGATTTGAATACAACATGAACCATATATAACATATACCTGTTCGTATAGAATAAAAGTAGTGCATAGGGTTTAGATACTTGCCTTGATCGTTGACTACTGCTACGCAATTTAATGTGACTTCTTTTGAAAGACCTATCATTTATAAGATCGATCTCTCAATTAGCGAATCATATTATATCTTAAAATATCACTTCTTTACAAGTAAATTATCTAACATTCAACTACATAATCAAATATTAGATAACACATTAACACCATACGCATTCAATTCTAAAGTTAGTACACATCGAGTCTTTAACAGTGTTCAATATAGTATACTGAGTGGTTTCCCACAAACAACCAACAAACTAGTTTCCGTCTCGTCTACACTGTTTTCACAGTGAGTTAGATCGGTTGCCAGTTCGTATATACCTCCGCTCCCTGAAGGAATTGTTTAGCCCAGCTACTATACATCGACTATTAAAGAGTACGACTGTACCACTACTTTATGAATTAACACAAAGTCTTTTCATTATATAAGTCTTTCTTTATGGTCCCGTAGGTTAAATACCCAATCCAGCAAACTGGATTCCAAATTCAGCAAACTAGATGGCAATCTAGCAAACTAGATTCCATCCTAGATTACAATCCAGTCCCATGGATTCAAACTATCTTATAATCCAGCAACCTGGATTCACTAACTTTCAATACAGCAAACTAGATTCACTAATTCAGCAAACTATTTTCCAATCCAGTAACCTGGATTCGAACTATTCTACAATACAGCAAACTAGATTCACTTTATTCAATTCAGCAAACTGAATTACACTATTCAGCAATCTGGATTCACTAATTCAGCTAACTGGATTCACTAATTCAGCTAGCTGGATTCAAACTGTTTTCTATTTTATTAAATAATTCATTTAATCGATCTAAAATTCCATAAACATTATACCACCTTACAAATGACCGAAACCCATATCAAAAATCTGCATGAACCATATTTAAGGTTCTCAAGTTATAAAATCCCATTTTTTAAATTTTCAACTTCACATAATTAATTAAATTCATTTATACATAACTTCATCATTTACACGAAAAATAGCAACACAACTTAAAAATCATTTCTTTTCTTTAATAGACTATATATAGTCCCCTTATGAAAATATATTTTTCCTGGAATTTTTAAAATCCATTTACTATATTTAAATAGTCCAAAATAGCCAAATTTTGCTATATTTTTCATAAATCGAAATTACATCCAAAACTCCTGAAATTTTCAGGGTATGATCATGCTATATATATATACTCCCAGTAATAATTTTATAATTGTTGGAGTTAACTACAAAGCGTTATTCAAGATTACTTTTGAAAATAGTCTTTCACGATAAAATCCATAACTTTCATTCTACATGGTCAAAAATCCTCAAATTTTTACAGGATCAAATAACTTCCCATATTATCATCCCAAATTGTTTTAGAATTTTTAGAGCATAAACAATGGACAAAACGGCCCCTGGATCCCAACAATCAGCAGCCTCATTCCAGTTTTTTGAGAAAAAGTGGACTGTTTGTACCAAAACAGTCCATATGAATTTTGTACCATCTATTTTTGAGTTCTACCACTTAGGTTTTGTAATTAACTTATATATCTAGCATCACTCTTTGACGGATCATAAAATGAGTTTACGGATCTCAAGTTATACACTTACAAAGTGATGAAAAGTTAGGGTTTTCTAACCCTTTAGAAAATAGTTTTGCTTTTCTTTCTTTTGATCCAACTTTTGGCATTCAAAAGGGTTAGATCTAAAAATAAAACACATATTAACATATAGATCTAAGGTTTTAGACCCCAAGATCATAAACTTCATATCACACAAATCACACCAAAACAAATGAAAATACACTTTATTAAAGTTAGAGAAAATTTCACCTTTGCTTGATTTTCCTTCTCATTCTTCCTAAGCTTTGTTTATGGAGTTAGAGCACACCAAAAACTCCCTTCCTTTTCTTCCTCCATGGCTGCCGCCCCTCTCCCCTTTCTCTCTCTTTAGTTTCTTTCTTTAGTAAAATGGAAAGTGAAAGATGAGAGAAATAAGATGAAGTAACTTTTGCTTTACTAAACTAATACTTGCATAACATATAGATATATGAATTATATCTATTTATTTTTCCATTATTAGGAAGCATACACATTCTTACACATATGTGACAACTTGTTGATGTGTTGTCATAATTAATTATTGTACTTCTTTAACCATTCCTACAAGCTATCTCCTAATTAAACAACACCTCACCCCTTTTTTTTTTACACCATGCCGGCTGGCCCCTTACCTTCATTGTCCCATTTTCTTTGTCTTCTTTTATTGCTTTCATGTATTATTTAAGTTGGTCCAATTATCTTCCAAGTGGACTAACATTTGGGCTTTGTTTTAAATCACTTTGGGCTTCTTTTTAATAAGTTTGGGCTACTAGTTTCTAAATATTTTTAATCCATGTTTGGTTACTAATAAAATAAGTGTTGGGATAATTTAATTAGTCCACACATTAATTATCCAAGTCCACAATTAAATAAATGAGTGAGCTTGGTTACTAAATTAATTAAGCTAGTCCATTAGTTTCCTTACTTATTGGACTATTAAAAATTAACCATTCATATATCACATAGTCTTTATTAATTAATACCCATATTAATTAATGTACAAAATTTATTCACTAACTATATTCACTTTAATTGAATATTTAATTAACTAACTATCTTAACAATTGTTTAATATTAATATTCTTAGGTTAGTCCACTAATTTAAATACTATTAGTGGGACATGCTTTAAGTAACAATTAGTCACATGCATTATTCACATAAGTCATAACATATTTATCATTATTGATAAATAATTATCATACACATTGAATCATATATTGTTCATACATGCATTCAAGTATAATCAATACTTATATTTAGTATTCAAATTTCTTAAGAAAATAAATTCTTATTATTCATAATACACATACATCCGTTTAAATACAATTATAACCATACTTGTATTAATCATTAAAATCCATAATCATAGATCAAATTAGGTTTTGATCATCCCTTTATCTTTGTTGCATTTACCATACTTAGTCAATTTAAAATAAATTGACTAATCTTACAAATTCATGTCATAAAGAAATAATCATAGTAATAATAATAATATTAATAATCATTTCTTAAAATATACTTTTATTATTTGAATAATATAGTAATCATATTTTTGTAAATAATCATATGTCTTCATATAAAAATTAATCTATTAACAAAATATAATTTATTATTATCAACTATTTCTTTAATAAGAAATTTACTTGAAACCATATATAAAATAAATATATATGTACACATGTCACATATTCACATTCATTTTCTTGAACACGTTCCCATACTTGCTTTAGTATATAATAAAAATAATTTTATTATAAAAAAAAAATTCATACGTAAACTTTCTTATTTTAATATATCGAAAATCTTGGGTTATTACACGTCAAACTTGCTATATTTTATTTTGTGATAAGTTTTTTTTGAATTAAATAGAAAATTGTGATTGTGCTTGGTGAATTCAAAAAGAACCTATTAGAGGGAATATAGAGTGGTAAAAGGCAAGAGTGTGAGAACAATTGAGGGTAAAAGCCAATAGAGTGATACACGAGCTATTCATAATTGTGTGATATACTATTTGAGCGAAACACGTAAGGGAGTGTGTGAGGAAAAATTTTCTTTATCTACTAACCTTTGTTTTGTAGCAAACATGTATGAGTATGGTTATGAAAATTCTTATGGGTCTCGAAGGAATACTTTCTAAGGTAGGATTGATCCAGAAGCATATTTGAGATGGAAGAAAAGGAAGGTACGAGAGTTTGAATATCATGATTATTCCGAGCATAGGAAGATCAAACTTGCAATTCTAGATTTTTCTGATTATGCAGCTACATGGTGGGATTGATTTGAGATTAGTAGGGAAAGACGTGGAGAGCATCCGATCGAGACATGGGAAGAATTGAAAACCGTAATGAGAAGGCGATTTGTTCCAATACAGCTTAATAGGAGGAATGATGATGCAACTCCAAAATATATCGAGTAACCTTTAAGGCGATCAACTTGGGATGATGAAAGGAAGGATCATAGGCATGAAGATTTGCATTGGAGATAGTCACAAGAAACTCCTAAGGTATATAAGGAACGAGTATCTACTAAGGAGATCAAAGAGGACAACTTTGATAAGATGTGGGAAGAATGGATGAAGCAGCTACAAAACACTCGACAGGCGCGAAAGGAGTAAGATCAGCCGAACGAGGAAGAAAATACAAGTGGAAGTGAACGACAAAAAGAAATTGTACAAAAGATTGAAAAGAATGAAAAAGAAAAAGTTGAAAATAGTGAGGATGACAATAAAAGAAAGATTGAGAAAAATGAGGAGAGAGTGAAAATAAATGAGAGAAAAATAAACGAGAGGGTGAGCATAAAGAAGAGAGAGAAGAAATTAGTGACTATGAAAAAAAGAGTGAGATGGAAAGTGAATTGTACTTTGAAAAGCCAATGACTGTACATTTGTACAATACGGCACTTTTGAATACTAACCAGATTAACTCTTCTTTGTCTAGTTATGTTTTGTCTTTTATACAGGTTATTGAGGATATACCCCGAGCTATCATTTTGTATCAGCCAGCTTGTAGTATTCCCGAGGAGACGACGGAGTTACCAAGGCAGGTTGGAGAATTGATGGAGCCCATCGTCATCAAAATGGATATAGTGGATGAAGACATGAGTTCGTGTGCTATTCATGAGATCATAGTACCTAAGAAGGAAAGGATGTTGAGCTTGTGCGTTGATTTCGAATTGGTAAACAAGTATCGTTATTGTTTTCTTTACTTAGATAATATATTTGATAAATTGCATAGTACTTGTGTTTTATCTGCATTTGTTGATAATGACCATGTGATGATATTGCCTAATCAAATTAGCATAAGAGAAAGTGATAAATGGAAAGTTGTGTCAACCTGTGAGTTGTATAGATGGATAGTTATGTCTGTTAGATTAACTGATGCATCTAGTGTTTTCATGAGTTATTTAAAACATGTTTGGCATGCTTCTAATGGAAAATTTGTGTATGGCTATTTTGATAGTAGAATCGTCTTTATCATAAATTATGGAGGATATTTGATATTTGTTGAGTTCGTTTATGAGCATGCATTATATTCTCATTTTCTATGTTCTTACTTGCATGAAATTCATTCTAGGTTTTCTTATACATGTAATGAGTTTGGTTTTCATGCTAGTCAATCTTTACACGAATTGTCGTTAGTTGACTATGGTAGCAATCATGTTATTCCATTTAAAAAAAATTCATTGCATGATTTGCTATCCTATGGTATTGATTTGAAAAGTGATTATCATCGGATTGGATTGAGATATGGTTTACATACATTTTTAGTTAATCGTTGGGGTTAACTAATGCATTAAATGTTTTCATGTTAAATCATATTTTGCATTCTTTCATGGAAAAATATGATAATATTTGTTTTAATGATATTCCGAGTTTTGTCAACACTTGGGAAAATTCTTTAGCATTTGTTGAGTTTGATTGTGATCATCGTATATATGCTAGTGAGTTTTCATCTTGTGAAATTGAGTGTGTTCTTTCGATTCCATTGATATCAATACTTGAGTTTCGATTTGTTAATGTCAATGGGAAAGAACATGTTGGTTTTATTTTGCAGGTTCGGGATGGGTTCTTACTCATCGAGGAGGAAAACATGATTCGTTGTGCAAAACAATTCGAACAATGCATGGAAAGTCTAAAGGGAAGTGTTTTGGATTTCATTTTAGTAGACTTTGCATATGATTTTGAGTTATTTGATTCCTTCGTGATTACACAAAAGGTGTTTGCTGATTCGTTTGGTTTTGTGTTTAATCCAGGAATTCAATTTTGTTTACTATTACACCATGATGAGTTTCAAATGATTATATTTGATCCCGGTGCAATGGAATGGGAGTTTGTATGAATGATCGAGGTCATGAGATTTACTTTTGATCCGGGAATTCGTCATTGGATCTATTTGCGAAAGGACGAGACCATCACGTTGGTTTTTGATCCAGGAATTCGTGAATGAGAGTTTATGCAACTTGGAGAGTTCTATGTGTTAATATTTGATCGAGGAGGATATAGGACTTTTCATAGTTTTGTTTACGTTTATTTTATTATATATGCATTTGATTTCTTAGGTAGAAATTTTGATTGTGTTTTTGCTATAGTTGCTAAATTAGTTTGTTTTGATCTAGTTAACATTATAGAAGTATTTGGTTTATGTGTGGAAGAGTATCGTGTTGATTTGAACAGGTTCTTGATTAAGGGAGATCGAAAGTTTAAGTTTCCAGGTAGTGTTAGGAAGAGTTTGCAGTGTGTTATGCTATGTCGAGCATCGTTTGGAAGGAGTTATCTACAAGTTGCTCATGTCATTACGGGGGAAGTGCCAGACATTGCTATGTTCTTAGCAGGAGTTGAAGTTTTTGATGATTATTTTTATATTCTTACTTGCGTTGTTGATATTGCTTATATATTTCATGTGCAAGTTGAGATTTTGGATTGTGATTCGTTTGATGCTACTTACTTAATTTATTTTTATGTAGGATCAGATTTGTAGGGAAATCCTTTTCAAGAGGAGGGGATGTCAGATTTGAGGACAAATCATTTTCAAGAGGAAGGGAATGATGAGTGTAGACACCCAAATTTTGCACTTCCTATACTAACCCTGACAGGAGGGCAAAATCGTCAATTGACCCGGCACACGAGAATAAAAGGTGGACATAAAGACGAACACTCAAAACCACCACTACGGGACGAGATCGAAGCCGACACGACAACAAGCGAATGTCGGGAGTCGGTTGCTGATCACTGCGCTTACCCGGATGACATGGCACGTTTCCCGGCGGTTTCCGAACTGCATACCCGGATGACATGGCACGTGTCCCGGCGGTTTTCGGACTGCAGAATGCAAGCCCCTCAGCGGAAACCAACGGTACAGCACGAAAATCGAGACGAGGCACGGAAAACGAGAAAATCAACACAGTCAGCCGCAGATCAATCTGCGGCCAAGGACGGAACTCGAGACGACACGGGACTCGAGCGCACGGGACTCGAGCATGGCTGGGGGGAGAACCAAGGGCCAGCCACAGATCAATCTGCGGCCAGCCGCAGATCAATCTGCGGCTGCCCTTGGCAGTGCCTTATCAGGCCATTTCGCATACAGAAACAGGAGAAGAATTCAGCAGCAGCAGCAGCAGTTCGGGAGAAGAAGAAAAAACAGCAAGAAAACAGCAAAAATTAAGAGTGAAAAATAGTGAGAAATTGTACCCATTTTGTGAGATTACACCTCATATTTTCTACTCTACTCAATACACAAATTCATACATATTGTGGGGATCATTTGCAAGGTGAAAAATCCTTTGTTTTAGCACTTTGTTATACCATTTTTGCCAAGCTTTTTCTCATCCGAATTATCTTAAATGTAGCTTTCTTACATGTTATTGTGAAACCATGGATTAGGGACTATTAGTGAGGGTCTCATCGGAATGAAATTCCCCCTAATAGCCCGTTGATGTCCGTTTCATGCAAATTTTAGCTATTACGGTAATGGGTCATTCGTAGTGTATTTCAATTGTTATTGTAAGATATCCTAGAGCATTAGGCATCCCACGTTTGTTTATTTATGTTGTATCCATTTTGCGGTTGTGCAACAAGTTTGGATGTGAGCCTAGGAACGCGACCCCGTGGTCCAAATCCGATGATAGACATTTTTGGATGTATGTAATCGGGTAGATGCATTCGTCATTGTAAATATGTAATCGTCGGGCCTTAAAACGATACCAAGTCGGAGGTCGGGTTTAAGGCCCCGAAATAGTGAAACTTGTGATTGTAGGCGTTTGGAGTTATTTTGATGGCTCACATGCCCATGAATAGCCCCAACGCATTTTAATGCTTGATTTGATTTATGACACGAAATTGATTTCAAAACTAAACGATAAGATTTCCATAAAATCAATCAAATTAGGTTATTAGAAATCACGAGGCTAAAAATTGGGAGTGCTAATGAATGTCGATTCCTATTCAAACGAGAAGGTTAAAAAATCGTTTTCAAACATCACCAAAAAATGGTTTTTATGAATAAACTAAACGTTTTGTTAAACCTTTGTGCATAGGTTAAAGAGATCCTAGAAGTTGCCCGTCATCTATGAAAGCGACGTATAGATCTCGATTCCTATTTTGAACGAAGGTTTAAAAAACTCCTTGTTTTGGCCAAAACGACACCTAATGAAAATCTCGTAGTTTTGACAATTAAAATCAAACATTTTCTCATAAAGCTTTCTCGTATAAACCGAAGGATATTCTAAAGCATTCCCAAGGAAACACGACTTTTCCGAAAACCCAAATGGTTTCTTCATGCAAACTCACCACAACATTCATATAGGCACACACACACACACGCACACATACACATTTTATGAATTAAAGGATAGGAAAGTATCAAGATTGCGGTAACCGTGTTTCACGGAAGTCGGGGGGTGCCTAACACCTTCCCCTCGCTTAAGCAAGCCCCCGAACTCTATGAATCTCGGTTTGCAGACCAATTAATTCGGAGTCACATATGAGCCATCGATTTATAAAAAAAACAAAAACTCGGATGAGTTGGTACATCCATTTCAAATATACCAACTGGCGACTCTAGTTAATTGGCTCATCATAAAAAGCGATCTTTCAAAACCCCGTCGACATCAATGCCGACCTTTTCCAAAGAATCATTTAATCAAAAGGCTAAAATCGGAGAAGACGAGAACCGGCGTCGACAGCTGGTGACTCTGCTGGGGACATTAGAGGGCTTAAGCCGCATTCAAATCTTGATGTTGTCCTATCCTTTAACATTTATGAATGTGTATGTGCGTGCGACATTTTTGACCTGTTCTACTTGTTGTTGTGTGAATGTGCGTTTTTGTCCAATGAATGAATGGAATTGCTTTACTTTAAAGTAATCATATGCATTCGGTGAGGACGATGAATGTGAATGTATGTTGAGAGTGTACCTCCTCCTGAGGCGAACCTGTCGGTTTCTTCCCCGGAACCAGATATCCGGAGAAATTTAAAATCCCCGAATTTGAGAAATACAATGGGAAGGGGGGTCCTTATACACATCTAAAAATCTACATTGGGGAGTTGGGATCTTATGCAGAAGACGAGGGTCTAAGGATGTAACTTTTTTAAAAGAGTTTGACGGGAGAGGCGAGAGTCTGGTATGCCCGTCTTGATAATGCCCGGATCCACAATTGGGAAGAGTTGGCCCACACCTTCTTAACACAGTATAGCTTCCAAGCACAAATGGCCCCTGATAGATATCAAATGACGAAAATTAAGAAGCAACCAAGGGAATCTTTCAAGGATTATGCGCAGCGATGGAGGGGTATGGCCGCATAGGTGAATCCCCCAATGAGCGAGTCGGAGATGGTGATGACCTTCGTGGATATTCAAGAGGCTCCTTATTATGAGCGGCGGGTTATATCAGGGATTGGAAGACCCTTTGCTGAGATGATTAAACACGGAGAAAATGGTGGATATGGGGTTGAAGTCCGGTAAGATTCAGGATTTCACGGCTTTAGGGGGGGGGGGGGGGGGGGGGAAATGGTTGCAGAACAAATACAAAGTGGAAACTATGGCAGCACTTCCCGTAGGGTCCAAAAGAAGAAGGAAGAAGATGTTTCCCTCATCCTGTAGGGGTCATCTAGAAAGACAGAAAACAATCCTCCAGTACAGGTGCAGAGGGTGGGGCCATCCCGACAGCCTAACTTCACTGATCAGAGGGTGGAAGGGCGAAGGAAATTCGAGGCCTCGCAAAATCGAGTATTCACCCCACTCGGGGATCCTCTTGAGCGGATTTTAGCGGTATTGATAGCCCAAAAGAAGATAGTCGATTTGGCACCCCCGAGTGACCCGAAGGGAAGAAGGTTTGACCCAAGCAAGCGATGCGCATACCACTCAGGCTCCCCTGGTCATGATACGTAGGAATGTTGGACGTTGAAGCACAGAATCCAGAACTTAATTGATAGTGGGGAAATTGTGGTGGAACAGCCAGACTCCCCGAATGTTAAGGTCAATCCCCTGCCAAGGCATGATGGAGGGGGGGTCAATGTGGCGGAGGCCAGTGAAGCCGAGGGGCCGTCAAGGCTGAACTATGTGAAGAAAATTGAGGAAATGATCAAGACCGCAAATCTCTGTCAACAGTCTGAAAACGGTACCCTGGAATTATGGGGGGTGTCAGAGGAAGCGGCCAGTTGTGCTTCTGTGACAACAAAGGGGAATCCCTTATATCTTCCTGGACGAGTCCTTGAGAACAAAACGAAGAAAAATGAAGAGATCTCCGAGGAGAAAGCCATAGAATTCTTGAAGAGGATGGATCATCCGGAAGCAAGAGGGATCCAGATATTAAGCGAGGAGTCGACCCTGACATCAATCATGGACTTGGTGTTATCGTCCAATGATCACTGCAAAACCCTGGCGAAAGTCCTGGAGGAGGCATACGTTCCCAAAGAAATTAGCAAGGAAGGTTTCGGCCGTCTGGTGGGCCATCTGTTGGAGAGTGATGTAATATCATTTACAGATGACGATATCCCCAAGGAGGGAAGGGGGCATCGAAAACCGCTACATATTGCGGTAATCTCCTCAGGTTATATCATGAATGGGGTGCTAATTGATGGGGGATCGGCGTTGAATATCTGTCCCCTCAGTACATTGCACAAGATGAACATCAATCCCAAGCGCCTACGGGCCAGTCATGTAGTGGTGCGAGCCTTCGATGGTTCCCGGAGGGATACAATTGGAGAGATAGAATTGCTGGTGGAAATAGGACCTTGTACTTTTGATATCTCTTTCCAAGACCTAGACATTGCGGCAAGTTACAACCTGTTATTAGGGAGGCCGTGGATACACATGGTCGGGGCAGTTCCTTCCATGCTACACCAGCAAATCAAACTTATCATTGACGGGAATCTGGTGACGATCTCGGCAGAGTGTGATGACCTTTCTCCTTCCAGGAATGGCCTACCAGTGATTAATGTGGACGAGTCGGCAGCACCTGCCAGTTTTCAGGCACTGGAAATCAGCACTCCCCACTACAGATGCCTGGGAGCCCCAGCCGTGAAGCCTAAGGTCTCTCCAGAACTTACATTCGTTGCAAAAGAAATGATGAAAATGAAATTCCAGCCTGGACAGGGGTTAGGAAGGAGTAGCCAAGGAATCACCGAGCCCATTCAACTACCCAATCAGATAGGTAAAGCAGGGTTGGGATATCATGAGGGCATAACACGGAGACACCGGCAAGGCGTGGCCCCGATTCGACTAGTTGGAAGTCCAGGGACCAAGGTCAACAATGAGTAGGGGACTAGCGAGCCCGTGATTGAGTCAGGGGATGAATAATTAGCCCCCGCAAGTGATAAATCGACCAAGAGGGAAAGTTTCCTACAGGAGGTCGCACAAAAGTTTGAAACCAGGTGTTATATCCTCGGACAATTAACAAGTAATGGAGAGGGGACGGATGTTGTCACGCCACCGGGAGCCCAACAAGGTGTGTCTATCATCGATTGGGCAGGGCTAATTATTCCTGAGGAGGGTAGGAAGATGGACTCAGGCGATGTAGCCGTAGTCATCGGGGAAGTGTCCGATGTGAAGCCACCTTTCATCCAGCGCATTTCATCTGATCTGACCGTCGACAACTGGACCATGAAACCAGTGATATCCAAACAAGGGTAAAACCCGACATCAGGATGGTAGACCCCAGAGGATGGGAGGATGAAGAAGTTTATTTTTGTTGTTTTGTATTTTGCATAATTATGTCGTTTCTTCATGTTATCTGAAAAATGTGATCGTTGTGGAAAATAACTTATATATGACAAGTATTTTGTTTCATGTCAGGTGTACCAATTTGAGTAATCCTTGCCTAACAAACGGTCTTTAAAATTTGAATGATGATTATGATTTTGACATTGAGCTGGATTTCGATTTAATGGGCATTGAGCAAGACGAGACAGATTATGACGACGCGCCTGACGAGATCAAAGGATGGGTCGAGGATAAACCCAAACCCAACTTAGACCAAACCATCACTATAGATATCGGAACCCCTGACAAGCCAAAAGAACTCAAGATAGGGACGGACCTTACCCCTAGCCAGAAAGCAGAAATAACTAAGTTGCTAAGCCAATATGAGGATGTCTTTGCCTGGTCTCATGAGGATATGATCGGATTGTCCACCGACATTGTGGTATACCGGTTGCCCATCAAGGAGGGTTTCAGGCCTGTCAAGCAGAAACTAAGGAAGTTGAAACCTGAGTGGAGCTTAAAAGTGAAGGAGGAGATCATCAAGCAGTTCAGGGCGGGAATCATTATGGTATCCACTTACCCAGAATGGCTGTCCAATGTAGTCCTAGTGGCTAAGCCTGGAGGGAAGGTGAGGGTATGTGTAGACTATAGAGATCTAAACAAGGCCAGTCTCAAGGATAACTTCCCGGTGCCTTTCATACACATCCTGGTGGATAACACAGCCCAGTACGAGACATACTCTTTTGTTGATTGCTTTGCGGGGTATCATCAGATAATGGTGGCGGAGGAAGATCGGGAAAAGACCGCGTTCATCACCCCTTGGGGCACCTTCTGCTATAGACGATTGGCTTTCGGTCTCACAAACACGGGGGCTACTTATCAGAGAGCCATGATGGCCCTGTTCCACGACATGATGCATAAGGAGATAGAGGTCTACGTGGATGACATTATCGTGAAGTCAAGGGTAGAGTCTGACCATATAACCCATCTTAAAAAGCTATTCGATCGGCTCAGAAAGTATACTTTGAAGCTCAATCCAGCAAAGTGTGCTTTCGGAGTGCAGTCGGGTAAGCTCTTGGGATTCCTTGTTAGTGATCGAGGCATTGAGTTGGATCCAGCAAAGATTAAGGCCATTGTGGATATGTCGGCACCTCACATAGAGAAGGAGATAAGAGGATTCCTCGGAAGAATAAACTTCATCAGCCGTTTTATATCCCACTTGACGACTACATGCGAACCAATTTTCAAACTGTTAAGGAAAGGTGCTTCCCAAGAATGGAATGAGCAATGTCAGAAGGCTTTTCAGACCATTAAAAAGCAGCTGACAGAGGCACCAGTGCTGGTACCCCCGAAGGACGGGATCCCTCTATTTATGTATATATCGGTCAATGCCATCGCGATGGGATGTATGTTGGGACAGAAGAATGAGGCAGGTAAAGAGCAGGCCATCTATTACCTCAGCAAAAGATTTAGCCAGTGTGAACAGAATTACACTCCCATCGAGAAGACCTGTTGTGCTCTGGCCTGGGCTGCAGGGAGATTACAGCATTACCTCCATGGGCATACTACGTACCTAATATCGAGAGTGGATCCCCTGAAATATATTTTTGAGAGGCCCATGCTGAACTATCGACTGTCAAGATGGCAGTTAATCTTACAACAGTTCGACATGGTATACGTAACTCAGAAAGCCATGAAAGGGCAGGGAATTGCAGATCAGTTGGCGGAAACCCCGTCAGGAGGGATGGAGCCGTTAGGAACTCCTCTGCCAGGCGAAGATATATTTGGGTATCACACACGAAATGTGATGACGAGGGGCAGTTCTGGAAGCTGTATTTTGATGGTGCCATGAATGCTGAGGGGGCAGGAGCCAGAGCAGTACTGGTCTCTATCACCGGAGAGCAATACCCTGTGGCTACTAAATTGCAGTTCAGTAATTCAAATAATACAGCTGAATACGAGGGGTGTATATTGGGACTCCGTTTTGCCCGCGATATGGGAGTGAAGAGGTTAGCGGTGTTTGGGGATTCAGAACTGGTAATCAGACAAGCGATCGGGGTGTACAACACTAAAGAGCTTCGGTTACTTCCATACCATCGTTGTGTTACCCAGTTGATGCAAGAGTTCGAAGATATCGCTTTCCGCCATATTCCCCAGGGACGGAATGATTTTGCCGATGCATTGGCAACTCTGGCTTCCTTAATCTACGTAATCAAGAGCAGGGATGTTCCACAGATTGAAATAGCAGTACAGAATACCCCGGCATACGAGGAACATGTTGCAGTATTATCAGACGAGGTGGCTCTACCAAAGCAGCCTTGGTATCACGACATAAGGGAGTACTTGAGGGATAGATCCATTCCCGACCAGGCAGGCCGAGCTGAGAGGATGAGAATTCAAAAGATGGCAATGAAATTTTACCTGAGTGGGGATTCACTCTACAAGAAGGATGCTGGGTTGGGACTGTTACAATGCGTAGATGAGGCACAGGCCCAAAGGATTATGAACGAAATACATGGTGGAGTGTGTGGGCCACACATGAGTGGACCGATGCTGGCCAAAAAGATCTTGAGAACGGGGCATTATTGGTTAACACTGAAAGCCGACTGCGACGATCATGTCAAACGGTGTTACCAATGCCAGGCGCACGGTAATGTGATCCATACGCCTCCCAATGAACTGCACTGTATGACCTCCCCTTGGCCATTCTCAATGTGGGGGATGGATGTGATCGGACCGATAGAGCCCAAAGCAAGCAACGGTCACCGATTCATTTTTGTCATGATCGATTACTTCACCAAATGGGTAGAAGCAGCGTCTTTCCCCAAAGTAACTCAGGAGGTCATCGTAGGTTTCATCAGGAATAATGTCATTTGTCGATACGGGCAACCTGAGGTTTTGGTCTCCGACAATGCCAAGAATTTGAACAACGCCCTCATGAAGGGATTGTGCGACCAGTTTAAGATCAAACACCTCAATTCCGTCATTTACCGTCCTAAGATGAATGGGGCGGTGGAGGCTGCAATTAAGAACATCAAGAAGATCATGGCGAAAATGTCTGCTAATCATCGGGGATGGCCGGATTTGCTACCCCTCACCCTGCTAGCATACCGAATGTCAACGCGTACTTCTACAGGGGCAACCCCTTACGCTTTGGTATATGGAATGGAGGCTGTTCTGCCAGTTGAGGTTGAGATGGCGTCCCTCAGAATAGTGATCGATGCTCAGATAAGCGAGGAGGACTGGATGCAAAGTCGATACGACCAATTGGCCCTAATTGATGAAAGGAGGGTGGCTGTTGTTTGGCACGGTCAGTTATATCAACAAAGGATCTCTCGATCATACGACAAAAGGATAAGACCTCGGAAGTTCAAGGAAAATGACATGGTGCTAAAAAGAGTCATGCCTTGTCAAGACGAAGCCAAGGGGAAGTTCGCCCCGAACTGGGAAGGACCATTTGTAATTAAGAAAGTGCTATCCGGAGGAGCCCTCATATTGCAAGAAATGGATGGGGAGGTATTTCCACAGCCCCTCAATTCCGACTCGGTGAAGCGGTTCTACGCTTGAATAATCGATTTCTCTTTTTTTCTTTGAGAAACGAACTACGTAGGACCTGATCTCCCAACTTGTGGGGGTACGTAGGCAGCCATCACGGCACGGTCCGATCCCTTAAAAATAATCCTTTCCCTAAACAAAACCAATTCCCAACAGCCAGATAAAACCTTCCTACACCCTCAGAACCTTCCCGAAACCAGCCGCCTAATCAGCTTCATCCCAAATGACGTAACCCTGATCCAACCAGACAGTTACCCAAAATCTAAGATCCAATCCGATGAAATCGACAGGGTGGGCGGCAATATCTGTCAAATCTCCGTCAAGACTTGAGAGGAGAAAGAAGGCAAAATGTCAAAATCATGGTTAGCTGGATAAAATGAGGATCCAATGAAAGGCAGCGATACGACAAAAAGGGAAAATGACTAAATTTAAATGCATGTCTACATATACAAGTCATTTTGTTACAAGATTTCTTTTTCAATAACCGATGAAATTAACATAGTCTATGCAGGAAATAAAGCAATCTACAAATCTGCAACTAACTGAAGCAAGATGGATAAAGTGGTGGATAGATCCGAAGCATCAGCGTCCCCTGCAATCTGTTGTCCCATCATGTCGATGCGGTCCAATAAAGCAGTAGCTCGGCTGACAGTCCCAGAATGAGCATCTATAATTGCCCTGGTCTGAAATACAATGGCGTCTCTATCAGCAATGGCAACGTCTTTGGCCAGAATAGCGACATCTCTCTCAGCAATGGCAGCATCCCTCTCAGATTCAATAGCAATCAAGGCAAGTCTGATCCGGCTGTTTTCAGTGACCCGACTAGGGGCAGAATCAGCTGAGATGGAATGATCGGTGGTATCATCTGGAAAAATCACTCCAGAATCATCAAGAGCCCCCGTCTGACTCAAACCAACCGGATCCAAGTCTCCGCGCAACCACTGCACGTAAGCAAATGTCTGGATGTGGCAGCTCTCACTATATTCGGCAAAGATCCTGCGAGACCAAAGATCGTATACCCACAGTAGATCCCTCTCTATCTGGGATGATATAAGGAATCGGTAGGCGGCTGCACCCGTGAAAGGGTGAAAATCCTGTGTCTGATCAAACTGCCCTGTAACCGCCAAGGGATGATAGGTCGTCACGCCTCTCAAGCCAGCAATAGGGATGAAATCCAAGTTGGGCACGTGAGTCAAGAAGCTCATAAAGGAGCAATAACCCGAATACAGCAGGAGATGAAAAGGATCCTCAATAACCGACAAAAATGATACCCAGGAGGCCGCATCAGTACAGCTCATGGGACGAAACAAAAACTGCGTGGCTATGTCATGGCTGAAGCAAAACCCTTGGCGACGGAAATGGCCAATGGGGCTGAGATGGCTCATAAACCACACGTACAGCAAAGTAGAGCTCCTCCTGAATACCCTGCCTCGGAAAGACTGACAGTATGAGGCTGACATGTAGGTATCTGCCAATATCATGGGAAGAACGGTGTGATCCTCCTGAAGGGCTCTAACGGTCACGACAACTCGCATATCCAACTGATCGGGTCCGGCTGGCAAATACAAAACTGAAATGACACAGGCCATCAAAACGGCTACTCTCAAAGCACCCCAGCGCTCCTCGGACACGGAAAAATCACCCGAAAATAGGTGAAAACTGTCGGGTGAGCCGAATCGGTCAATCAGAAAATGTAGGGGAACTAGATGATCTGATGTGATCACCGATAACAAAACTGTCCTCCGCAAACCGGTGAAAGTCAAGAACTGACGGCGCATGGAACCAGCTATAACCCTAGCACAAGGACCATCCAAAGGCAGGCCGGTGAAGCGAGCATACTCCTCGAGGGTGGGGGTCAGCTCTACTGTCCCTAACCTGAACACCTGACGGGCGGGGGCCCAATAGCTCAGAATACCATCCACAAAGCCCGCTGGCACCTGAAAGAATAGTAAGGACCAAGAATGTCCCAAAAGGCCATCTGCGATAACCCTGTCGGCCGGCGATAAACTGTCCAACCAGCGGAGGAGACTGCCAACCAACCCTGTGGGAGGAATGGGATCCAAACGTACCACGACATCTGAGGACGACATCTGTGGAAAAATAGTATCAAAAAGACTGTACAGGGGTCATTCTCTATCCATAAATAAAAAGCATGCATCGAACAGTAAATAATAGAGCAATTGAATTTCATAAAAAAAAACTGTGCATAAATGAATAAAAAGTTCAATACATAGTGCATGAAATGGAAAAGAAATCTAAACAGGTGCAGGTACAAAAGCCATATCCTAGCATAATCTAGTCAAAAGTAAGGTCATCCAAGAAGGCGGGATCCTCGAACTGATCCCCTGGAGTCGTCGAAGTCGGAGGTCCAAAATTCATGTCAGGAATGTATGGTTGCGCTGTGGCATCAGATGAGCTCGGGCCTGCATCATAACCCGCACTGTCAGGATCGTAGGCGTAAGCATCCTCTGGGGTCCGGCCTAAAACCCGAAGATATAGGGATAACTGCTCCACCTGGCGGGTCAGCGTGGCAATCTGCTCAGCGTGAGTGGGACTCCGAACGCAGGCAGCCCAATCGGTCATCATCACCGAGTCGGGAACCATGTCTCCAAGAAAGAATGTGGCCCGAGTCTGAGGACTGATGGTGCGGGGCATCCACCAGATGCGAAAGGCCTCGCTCGTACTGGGACCCGTAGAAAGCATCTGGCCATCCTCCCCCGCGAGCATGATCTCCGAAGGCTGAGAATCCAACGGCCAGGAGGTAGTGAAAGGAAGGGAGTGCGGGATGCGGATCTCTCCAATAACGCATCTGAATGCGCGCTCTCCCAGATACATCACCCAGCCCCCAACACTCTGCAGAGTAAGGCGACGGGTGGAAAGTGCGAACTCTGGGCCGGAAGGATATCCATCGGTCAACCCCACAGCCAAATGCTCAGAAAGATAGGGAGTCCAGACGACCTCCGCAGTAGTAATCAGCTCCAGCTGAATCCGACAATGGGCAAAGCTGCCAGACACCGGGACCTCCTCCAGAGTGCTGTGATGCCACCGCCGACCCCGGGGATAAGTGTCCAGGCCAAGAGTAGTGATGGGCCTCAGGCATGGAAGTCGCTCGTAGGCCTAGAACTGTGAACAAAAACAAGGCAAGAGTAACTGTCAAAATGTAGAAAAGAGAAATAAAATGAAGAGGAATACAGTAAGAAAAGAGGGAAAGAAGGCTCACCAGCAGAAAGTGGTAAAATCCGAGCCAGGCATCTGTCTGTCCCTCCGAGCGTAGACGAAGACCATAGAGGAAATAAGCAAATGTGAAGGACCCCCAGTCATAGTCGCCGATCCGGTCTACATCCCTGACAGCTCCGTCGACGCTGAAATGAATGGTCGAGGAGTTGTTTCCTAGGAAACAACCCCTCATGATGGTCAGGAACAGACGTCGAAGCAGAATATCACGAGTGGCCGGATATGCTGGGAATGGTGTCGCATATATGCCTCCAACAGCGTCCACGGCCAAATCTCCAGACCGAATGTTGCGGGCCTTGAAGACCCGGTCGTCGGCAGCAAAACCCAGCAAAGCTCGAACCTCCGCTGGAGTGATATCAAGGTCCAGAGGGACACGGGATCCGGTGAACTCTATACCCGTGATGTACCTCCAGTCCCAGGGAGTCAGCACGACCTCACAGTCCAAAAGGTGAAGGGACTGGGTCTGGTGAAACCATCTCTCGGACAGAGCCCGATTAAAACCCAAGAGCACTGGCGCGGAATGATGGTGAAAAAGTGACGAAAACCCCAAGCATCCACCACTGCGCAGTAATCGCTGTGTAAAGCCGTGTAGAGGGAGTAAATGTTGAACCAGTTACCCCTCGGCTGAGTAAACTCGGGCACCTGTGGCAGTCACCAATGGGTCAGTCCAGATAGAACGGTAATTGAGAAATTGAGAATAAAAGCAGAGTAGAATTAAATATACCTCATTAGCCACGAGAGATGCTGAGGGGTGACGACTGAGATCCCGACCCAACAGATCGGGTATCTGAACAGAGGCGCCAGATAGGGCGCGATGAGAAGAGGGAGCTGGTGTGCTAGAGGATGGCCCCTCTACCGCAACATCCGGGAGAACAGCCTCCTCAACATCGGGATGATCAGGCCGGATGACAGCCTCCGCCAGTCGGCGAGCCTGACGGGTCCGAGGAAGAGCGGGGGCAGGTGTAGCCCTACGGCGGCGAACGCCCGAGGTCCGAGACTCAGAAGAGCTACTAGGAGCGTCGGGATCCATAGCTAGAATAAAACAGGCAAGGAGGAAGGTAAATTCCATTTTGAATTATGTCATAAACATTCTAATTTCTATCATCATCATAGAATTAATGCAGCATGATGCATGTTTACTATCCAAAAAAAAAAATCGGCAGAGTTTCGTCTATAAAATGGACATCCCATGCATAGCCAAGCACGTTTTTCAAAGAACCCAAGCCACAACAGATCAAAATTGCATTAATATGGATAATTGCAGCATGAAAATTACCCTAATGCATGATTTTCTTCCAAAAAGAAACAACAAGAATGTGGGACCGCATCATGAGCGTAAATGTGACTTGCGCAGTTCATACGTAGCATATACATGCAATAATACATGGCATAGCATTTCAAAGCATACATTTATATCTCTAAACGTTCAAAATAGCAAATATATAGCAAAACATTGACGAAATTGAAAAAACAATCGGTCAAAGTGTTACCTGTAACGCGTAGATCGATCTAACCGGAGCGGTTTTTGCAAAAAAGGTTGGAAAACTCGGCAAAAGGGCGTGCAAAGATCTGAAAATCGCGTGGGGTACGAATGAAAGTGACAGATCTGGGAAGCGGCTGGCTGCTTATAGCCCCGATCTTGGTCGCAGATCAATCTGCGGCTGGCAGCAGATCAATCTGCGGCTGGCCGCAGATCCATCTGCGGCTGGGCCCAGTGATCCCCCTTGGTCCAATGCAAGCTTAATCGATCCTAAAGCCCATTTGACTCATAATTTGGTAATAAAATACGAGATTTTGATGAATCGGATGTCGAACACGGCTTCTCAATTCGATCGAGTGACCGGATACGAGACCCGGCACTCGCAGGACGATCGACCGGCGACGATAACCGGCGATTATGAGATGGGTGACCGGCGACGAAACCCGGCCCCGACAAAACGGTCGACCGACGACGATAACCGGCGATTACGAGATGGGTGACCGGCTACGAAACCCAGCCCCGACAAGACGATCGACCGGCGACGATAACCGGCGATTACGAGATGGATGACCGGCGACGAAACCCGGCCCCGACGAGACGATCGACCGGCGACGACAACCGACGATTACGAGATGGGTGACCGGCGATGAAACCCGGCCCTGACGAGACGATCAACCGGCGACGACAACCGGCGATTACGAGATGGGTGATCGGCGACGAAACCCGGCCCCGACGAGACGATCGACCGGCGACGATAACCGGCGATTACGAGATGGGTGACCGACGACGAAACCCGGCCCCGACGAGACGATCGACCGACGACGATAATCGGCGATTACGAGATGGGTGACCGGCGACGAAACCCGGCCCCGACGAGACGATCGACCGGCGACGATAACCGGCGATTATGAGATGGGTGACCGGCGACGAAACCCGGCCCCGACGAGACGATCGACCGGCGACGATAACCGGCGATTACGAGATGGGTGATCGGCGATGAGACCCGGCCCCGACGAGACGATCGACCGACGACGATACCCGGCGATTACGAGATGGGTGACCGGATACGAGACCCGACCCCGACGAGACGATCATCCGCATCGAATATTTTGCATGTCTTACATCTTACGTTGCATCATAAGTCATAAGTGTTGCATCACGTATGTATTGTCATTCTTGTGCACTGTCATTCATGCATCGAGTGTCTATTCTTTATCCTGTTCATTTCATTTAACATTTTATAAACATGATAAAGAGGGGCAGCTGTAGACACCCAAATTTTGCACTTCCTATACTAACCCTGACAGGAGGGCAAAATCGTCAATTGACCCGGCACACGAGAATAAAAGGTGGACATAAAGACAAACTCTCAAAACCACCACTACGGGACGAGATCGAAGCCGACACGACAACAAGCGAATGTCGGGAGTTGGTTGCTGATCACTGCGCTTACCCGGATGATATGGCACGTTTCCCGGCGGTTTTCGGACTGCAGAATGCAAGCCCCTCAACGAAAACCAACGGTACGGCACGAAAATCGAGACGAGGCACAGAAAACGAGAAAATCAGCACAGTCAGCCGCAGATCAATCCGCGGCCAAGGACGGAACTCGAGACAACACGGGACTCGAGCACGGCTGGGGGGAGAACCAAGGGCCAGCCGCAGATCAATATGCGGCCAGCCGCAGATTGATCTGCGGCTGCCCTTGGCAGTGCCTTATCAGGCCATTTCGCATACAGAAACAGGAGAAGAATTCAGCAGCAGCAGCAGTTCGGGAGAAGAAGAAAAAACAGCAAGAAAACAGCAAAAATTAAGAGAGAAAAGAGTGAGAAATAGTGAGAAATTGTACCCATTTTGTGAGATTACACCTCATATTTTCTACTCTACTCAATACACAAATTCATACATATTGTGGGGATCATTTGCAAGCTGAAAAATCCTTTGTTTTAGCACTTTGTTATACCATTTTTGCCAAGCTTTTTCTCATCCGAATTATCTTAAATGTAGCTTTCTTACATGTTATTGTGAAACCATGGATTAGGGAATATTAGTGAGGGTCTCATCGGAATGAAATTCCCCCTAATAACCCGATGATGTCCGTTTCGTGCAAATTTTAGCTATTACGGTAATGGGTCATTCGTAGTGTATTTCAATTATTATTGTAAGATATCCTAGAGCATTAGGCATCCCACGGTTGTTTATTTATGCTGTATCCATTTTGCGGTTATGCAACAAGTTCGGATGTGAGCCTAGAAACGCGACCCTGTGGTCCAAATTCGATGATGGACATTTTTGGATGTATGTAATCGGGTAGATGCATTCGTCATTGTAAATATGTAATCGTCGGGCCTTAAAACGATACCAAGTCGGAGGTCGGGTTTAAGGCCCCAAAATAGTGAAACTTGTGATTGTAGGCGTTTGGGGTTATTTTGATGGCTCACATGCCCATGAATAGCCCCAACGCATTTTAATGCTTGATTTGATTTATGACACAAAATTGATTTCAAAACTAAACGATAAGATTTCCATAAAATCAATCAAATTAGGTTATTAGAAATCACGAGGCTAAAAATTGGGAGTGCTAATGAATGTCGATTCCTATTCAAACGAGAAGGTTAAAAAATCGTTTTCAAACATCACCAAAAAATGGTTTTTATGAATAAACTAAACGTTTTGTTAAACCTTTGTGCATAGGGTTAAAGAGATCCTAGAAGTTGCCCGTCATCTATGAAAGCGACGTATAGATCTCGATTCCTATTTTGACGAAGGTTTAGAAAACTCTTGTTTTGCCAAAACGACACCTAATGAAAATCTCGTAGTTTTGACAATTAAAATCAAACATTTTCTCATAAAGCTTTCTCGTATAAACCGAAGGATATTCTAAAGCATTCCCAAGGAAACACGACTTTTCCGAAAACCCAAATGATTTCTTCATGCAAACTCACCACAACATTCATATAGGCACACACACACACACGCACACATACACATTTTATGAATTAAAGGATAGGAAAGTATCAAGATTGCGGTAACCGTGTTTCAAGGAAGTCGGGGGGTGCCTAACACCTTCCCCTCGCTTAAGCAAGCCCCCGAACTCTATGAATCTCGGTTTGCAGACCAATTAATTCGGAGTCACATATGAGCCATCGATTTATAAAAAAAACGAAAACTCAGATGAGTTGGTACATCCATTTCAAATATACCAACTGGCGACTCTGGTTAATTGGCTCATCATAAAAAGCGATCTTTCAAAACCCCGTCGACATCAATGCCGACCTTTTCCAAAGAATCATTTAATCAAAAGGCTAAAATCGGAGAAGACGAGAACCGGCGTCGACAATGAGATCATGACTAGGCTCGCATCAAGCATTCAAGGCACAACTCAAGTTCAAGGAATAATTCAAATGATCGTGAGTGATGGTGAGGCTAAATTCAAATGGGTCGCGAGTAGAGGATAAATTCTATGATTTGGGATTGATAGATACAATATATTTAGTGAGACCAAATCAACGTAAGCCAATTCATCATATGGTGCGCGGAACGAAGGCAAGGGATTTGAGCTACACGACAAGGCGTTCGTTATGGAATGTGATTCTAAGTTCTTTTATTTGGGTCAATCAAAGGTTCAAGATTGGTGGAGGAAATAAAGGATGGACTAAGAATCACGTTCGGGACTTAAAAAGACGAAATGGTCAAAATTCTCAGACCAGTGTCGGGGCGCTGGGATCCAAGGAAGTTCATGTATTGTAGCGCTGGGGCGCTGGTTCCAGTACAAAACGCAGTGCCGGAGCTCTAGGCATGTGGCACAAAAATCGAGGGCGCGTTTTTTATCAGATTTCTTTCCATAATTTTAGGGATTTATTACATCTTTTCCAAATCTAATGTAACTAGGATGTTTGTTAAATAGGATTTGATTTCCTTATGATTTCTTAGCTATGATTTAGATTCCAATTCAAGTTATTATTTCTTTTTAGAGTTAGGGTTTTATTCTATTAGTATAAATAGAATACAAAGCTTATATAATAAAGAGACTACTTTTGATTAATAAAATTCTTGTGAGATTTTCTCATCTTTTGGTTCTTTAAGAATTTCTAGAATAGTTCTTAGTTTTCTTGAGATTCAACTTGACTTATCATACAACAATTCATAGTTGTGTGTGGCGTCTTCTACCGCATCAATCGTCACTTGTACTGAGGTTCCTGCTTCATATAAGTACGGGGTTTAGGTGTCGTTGGTGTTCCATTCAACGCGTTTGCATTGCTTGATCGATTGTACCAAGGTTCTCGTCTCTTTATAGGCGTTGGGTTACGATGTCGAGAGAGTTCCACTCAAATATCTTGCTAGAAACAATCCGGGCGACGACCACCTCACGTAAGCGTGTCATGGAGTCTATCATCCTATGTTTTTAAAGTCAAAATCTAGGGTATCGTCGCTTAGAGTCAAGTAGTGAAATGTAAGTAACCTTAGGGGTAGTCTCATAAGGTCGAGCTGTGGAATCTAGGGTGTCATCTCTTATAATCATCAGTGCCTTGGTGAGTGTATTATCTTGGAAGCAACTGTGAGCCTCTTTGAACCTATGCACACGAATGATTTGTTTTGAAGGAAAAGTTTTGTTTTAACTTTCATTTGACAAGAATGTTTTGGTGTCGTTTAAGGAAAATATTTTTTTACAAAGTCTTCTTTAAATAGGAATCGATGCTCTTTATTACTTCCCATTTTAGCCTAGAATTAATCTAATAACCTAGGTTGATTCAATTTTAAAAGATATTTGCTATTTTGTTCAAAAATCATTTTTGTGTGTTAAAAGATAAAATCAAGCATCGAAAATAAGGTTGGAGATACTCGTGGACATGTAAGCCATCTAAATAACTCCAAGCACCTCGTAATAATAAAATCCACTATCAAGAGGCCTTAAATCTAATTTTCGTGAGATGAAATCATCGATATCGTTTTAAGGCCTGAATTACATTTACAATGATCGAATCACAAAAATTACAATCGTTAACTATGTCCATCGTGAGAATATCCTTCAATTCCCATTAAACATGATGTTTAAGGGCCTTGGATTCATTCCTAAGTTTACATGATTTATAATCATACCCAAAAACGCATCATATCTATAGACAGAGTTTAGAGTTTAGAGTTTAGGAAAGCACTTCCGTAAAACCTAAATTTATAGATCGCTCAACAAATCAATAACATCGCAATTATATCATTAACTATATCGAACTCGTAAGGACCTATTATATATCGACGAGATCTATTAAAATAATTTAGAATCTAGGGAATGAAACCCGTAGATCTAAGATTCTATAGATCTAAAAAACAACGCATCGAGATCTAATCAGAAATATATTCCAGATTGGCTATAAGGAGATTTTATCCATGAGAATTCATCGATGGCCAAAAGGTGGGATCCCCTCACCACTAGATATTAATCTAGGATATTTTGGTGACCTACAAATTAATATAAAACAACTCCCAAGCAAAAATAATCGCTAAAAAAAGAGTCGAATCAAAATCAAAATCATACTAAAAGGATATCCTCGGCTAGTTAGGAGGAGATTCCATCTGTGAGAAATCCTCTTTAACCATCCATAATCCCAAAAAAAAATAGGATCCAAACACCTCTATATATGATCTATGATGCTAGGAGAGCCTTAAATGAAGAATAAACCTTAAACAAACAAAGCCCAAGCGCAATAATTCACAAAATAAGCTAGATCTAGTAGAAAGATGAGAACTTTAACCTTGGGAGTGAAAGTTTCTTCCTCCTTAAGCTTTGTATGGATGGCTTAAAAATACATTGGTGGGAGACTTAATGAGAAAAACTAGATCTAGATTGGATTTAGAGAGATTTTTCTCTTCTTTTTTCTATTTTTCTCCTTAGATAACACATTTTCTCTCTCTAAAATGCCTTATCTCCCCAAAAAAAAGCTAAAACCACCTTATATAGGCACCATAGGCCTGCCACATGTCTACCTCAAAGAAAAATATTAAGTTGATTACATTCAAAGACATTTAGAATATCGGACGTAGCCTTCTAGCATGATAAAGCAATAGAGTATTAAATATTTAATATAGTTTGTTGTGCACACACAAGGCTCATGTTAAGTATTTAAGATGTTAACTTTATTACATTAGATATTTATAAAGAATTGAACAATACACGTTTTGTTGTGCACACACAAGGACCGTATTTTTCTCTTCACTTATATGGAAATGCTAGTACTGATTTAACTTAGATTATTTTAGTTCAGATGTGCACACACTTGACTATTATAATTTAAGAAGCAAAATAAAAGGAGTTACATAGAGATGTAATTGACAAAAGTTGTCTACCTATTGAATAAATCTATAGTTTGTTGTGCACACACAAGGCTAGAAATTTATGGCAATAGGATCCTTTCTCACTAAGCGGATTTTATAAAGTCGTTTAAACAAGATTTGCCGAACTATATATGGAGGGTCATATAGTTTGTAAAAAATAGTTAGAGACACCATTTTAATAAAGACCTAAATTAATCTGGTGATTAATCAAATGAATGCATGCTAATGTTGTTAAATTACAAATTTTATTTACAGAATTTTATAATGTCTAATTTACTATCACTGCAGAGCATATTAGATGCTAATAAGTTAACCGGGCCAAATTATATGAATTGGTTAAGGAATTTGAGAATAGTTCTCAAGGCTGAAAAGCTATCTTATATCCTTAATTTGTCTATCCCTGCAACGGTTGCAGACAATGCCTTTGAGGAAGAGATTGTTACTTTTAGAAAGTGACAAGATGATGTACATTGGGCTAAGTGCATCATGTTGGGCTCCATGAGTAACGAGTTATAGCGTCAATACGAGAAAATGGATGCACCTACCATTTTGCTACACCTTCATGATTTGTACGGTGAGCAGAGTAGGTCTGCCAATTATAAGATATCTAAGAAGCTCTTCCAATCTAGAATGGCTGATGGTATAACAGTACAGACACATGTCCTCAAAATGATCAATTTGATTGAACAATTGGTATAACTGGATTTTGTAATGAATGGAGAGTTGAGCCAAGATTTGATCTTGCAGTCACTCATAGACTCTTTCTCACAATTTGTTGTGAATTTTCACGTGAACAAGCTTGATGTTAGCCTGCCTGAGTTGCTTAACATGTTGAAAATAGTAGAAAGTCACTTTCCAACCAATAAAGACCAAGTTTTACTTGTAGATGAGTCTTCCAAGAAAAGGAAGAGGACCAAAGAATCTTCTAAAAAGAAGAAAAGTTCAAAGAAGGCAAGAGCAAAGGCAAATACAAAGGACAATAAGAAAGCTGATGTGGATAGCAAAGTAGTTTGCTTCCACTACAATATGTCAGGACACTTGAAAAGAAACTACAAAGAGTATCTTGCGGAGGCTAACCGGAAGATACTTGGTGAAGCTTCGGTTACAGATACAGGTTTTTTCATGATTAAAGTAAATTTTTCTGTAAGTCAAGGTTCTACTTGGGTATTGGATACCGGTTGTGGTTCTCACATATGCAATTATATGCAAGGCCTAAGCAGAAGTAGAAAGCTAGACAAAGAGGAAGTAATCCTGCATGTGGGGAATGGAGTAAAGGTTGTTGCATTAGCCGTAAAAACTTATAGTTTAGCATTGCCTACGGGCAAGTCTATTAAGTTAATAAGTTGTTATTATGTTTCAGTTCTCTTTAGAAACATTATTTCTATTTCGTTGTTGGACAAGGAAGTTTTTGGGATTATATTTAAGAACAATGCTTGTTCTATTTATAATGATAATGTTTTGTTTAGAACTAATAGATTACTTGATGGACTTTATATACTTTATATACTTGACTTATATGAAATTATTTTACAAATTGAACAAACTAGTAAAAGAAAAGAGATGATTATTCAAAAGTTAAATATTTGTATTTGGTGAAATACAAGTCTGATTCATTTGAACGGTTCAAATAATTCAGAAGTGAAACAAACTGGCAAAGTATTAGTATTCTTCGATCGGATCGAGGAAGAGATACTTTAGCAAAAAGTTTCTAGATCATTTCAAAGATAATGGTATTTTCTCACAATGGACACCTCTTGATACACAATAATTGATTGGTGTAAAGGAAAAAATGTACCTTGTTAGACATGGTGTAGTCCATGATGATTTTACCAATATTCCAGTATCCTTCTGGGGTTATGCCCTAGAAACGACTACATATCTACTAAATAAGGTATCCTTAAAATCCATCCCTAAGACTCCATATGAGTTACGGATAGGGAGGAAACCTTGTCTTAAGCATGTTAAGATTGGGGATTGTCCAGTTTATGTGAAAAATATTTCAAAAAGATAAGCTTGGGACAAGATCTGACAAGTGCAAATTTGTGGAATATCCTAAAGAAATGTTAGGGTATTAATTTTATAACCCTACTGAGCAAAAGGTGTTTGTTGTGAAACATGTTTCCTTCTTGGAAAAAGGAGTTTATCCTTGAAGGGGCTAGTGGGAGGAAAATAAATTTTGAAGAAGTTCAAGAACCACAAAGCATCATAAGTCGAACTGAGGAACCTATAGATAGACCTATTGTACCACAATCGAATCGTAAATCTGGAAGAGTACCCAAAATACCTAGGAGGTATGGATTCATCATAGTGGATGATGATAAGGTACGCATCATAGAGGTTGTGTTAGGTTTGTATATAACGCGAACATTCAATCAAATTACATAAATAAGCAGAAGCGCGATAAAATCAGATTTTAAATTTTTATACAAACCATCACCATGATCTTTCTTTATGCACAATTATTAGTTTAAACGAAAGAGATGGAGAATAAGAATTATACCCTTGTAGAATTCTAGCTTCCTCAGGTACAAGTTCAACTCCAATTCCTTCGCATTCTCCTTGAATTCCACCGATTAAATTCCTTCCCTTGATGAACGTTAGCCACCCAAGTGTTTGGCCTCTAGAGGTGATCCACCAAGGAATAATAATTTTTCAAGAAGATGGGTGTTAGCAAACCCTAGTTTCCATCTCTATAGAAATTGTAAGTACTCTCCACAATTCTAATGCAAAAGTGTGTAACCCTAATCCATAACAAGACTCCTCTTATTTATAGATATAGATAACCCTCCTAAACTATTTAGGATTATGTTATTATTATAATTAAACTTCTTTAATTAATTAAACTCCTAATCCAATTAGGAATTTATGAAAGTACTTATATTAATAAATTCTCAAACCCTTTTAGAAATTAAATAATAATAGTAGTAATAATAATAATAAGACTCCTCTTATTAATTTATATTTAATATTTCTAAAATATTAAATAATAAATATTAAGCTATTTAATTTATTCTATCTCCATAGATTAAATTAAATACCATAGATTAAATTAAATACACTTAACTTATTATTATGATTATATCATTTACTTCTTAAATAAATATTTTTCTTTTGCGGTGTAACCCTTTAGGTTCTCCATATTAAACCGGTTGTGAATAAATCAATTGGAACAATTCTAATCTTATTTAAATAAATAAATTAAACTATTTAATTTATTTAAATAAATAATATTTATTCTACAATAAGGGTAAGCCCCCTTAGCGATCAACAATTTTTCAGATAATATAGATTTCAACTTTAATCACAAAAGAACCTTTCACTGAATAGTTACTGTACAATTCAATCCTTCTACCATACAATATCCCAGTTAAATATAAGACATGGATTTACTGTCAAGTCTTATTTTATTTAATTACATGCATTTCGATTCCCAAATGCACAACTCTAAATAATGCAAATTAGAAACTCCTTTCTAATTTCATTCTGTCTTGGTCAAGGACTACTGAGTTGTCATTTATCGAATCACATAGGACATTCATACCTTTTACTAGATGTGGTAGATTCTTTGTTGATCATTCACTATCTCCATGTACAACTTATTATACCCAATCATACCCTTTGATATACCCTAAAGGTCTTAAGGGACATGTTAAAGTATAACTCATCATACACAAGATACTATGATGATCTCAAGTCCAAGGATCACTTGTACTACTATCACTTGAGGAATTTCTATTGACATGCGAGTAAAACTTCATTAGGTATTCGTTTAGCGAGTCATGTTTAGTGAACTTATTCTCCAATAAGCACCTACATAATTGTTTTAGTGTCTCCACACAAATGATTATGAGATCAATCATCATCTTCTTAAGAGCAAGCAAAGTATGTACCAATCTATCCGGATTCACTAATTCCCTTTTTAGTAGTCCAACAATTAGGAACGATTTTAGTTTTAAGCTTTCTAAGAATTTAGATTTCATTAGCATGATCATCATCATGATTCTAAAAGTATTTCTTAAAACTATGGGTTTATCACATATTAAATAACAGCATCATGTAGATAATATAAAATGTCTTTAATACTTTTATTAATAAATGAATAAGATTACAAAGTACATGCTACATCATATCAAATATGATTGGTTTGTGTGCATACTACTTTCAATCTCTCACTTGCACTAAAGCCAATCGCCATGGTATCTAATACCCATCTTCTCTAAGTGACGATCAAACTGTTGTTGTGTTAAAGCTTTAGTAAATAGATCTGCAATATTGTCTTGAGAGTCCACACGCTCCAGGGTGACGTCTCCTCTTTCAATGATCTCTCTAATTAAATAAAACCGTCGCAACACGTGTTTGGATTTCTGATGAGACCCGGGTTCCTTAGCATGTGCTGTTAGGTTTGTATGTAACGCAAGCATGCAAACAAATTACACAAATAGGGCAGAAGCGTGATAAAACGGATTTTAAAATTTTAATACAAACCATCACCATGATCTATCCTTGTGTTCAATTATCAATTAAACGAAATAGAAAGAGAATAAGAATTATACCCTCGTAGATCAAAGCTTCCTCAGGTACAAGTTCAACTCCTAGTCCTTTGGGTTCTCCTCGAATTCCACCGATGAGATTCCTTCCTTTGATCAACGTTAGCCACCCAAGTGTTTGGTCTCTAGAGGTGATCCACCAAGGAAGAATAGGTATTCAAGAAGTTGGGTATTGGCAAAACCCTAGTTTCTATCTCTATAGAAATTGCAAGTACTCTCCACAATCTAATGCAAGAGTGTGTAACCCTAATCTATGATAAAACTTCTCTTATTTATAGATGTAGGAAAACCCTTCCCTAAACTATTTAGGATTAGGGTCTCTATTATAATTAAACTCTTTTAATTAATTATGCTCCTAATCCAATTAGGAATTCATGAGAAAGTACTTCCATTAATTAATTCCTAATCCCTATTAGGAATTAAATAACAGTAATAGTAATAATAATAATAAGACTCCTCTTATTAATTTATATTTAATATTTCCAAAATATTAAATAATAAATATTAAGCTATTTAATTTATTCTATCTCCATAGACTAAATTAAATACACTTAACTTATTATTACAATTATGTTATTTACTTCTTAAATAAATATTTTTCTTTTTGCGGTGTAACCCTTTAGGTTCTCCATATTAAACCGGTTGTGAATAAATCAATTAAAACAATTCTAATCTTATTTAAATAAATAAATTAAACTATTTAATTCATTTAAATAAATAATATTTATTCTACAATAAGGGTAAGCCCCCTTAGCGATCAACGACTTTCCAGATAATATAGATTTCAACATTAATCACAAAAGAACCTTTCAGTGCATAGTTACCGTACAATTCAATTCTTCTACCATACAATGTCTCAATTAAATATAAGACATGGATTTACTGTCAAGTCTTATTTTATTTAATTATATGTATTTCGATTCCCAAATGCACAACTCTAATTAATGCAAATTAGAAACTCCTTTCTAATTTCATTCTGCCTTGGCCAAGGACTACTGAGTTGTCATTTATCGAATCACACAGGACATTCACATCTTTTACTAGACGTGGTAGATTTTTTGTTGATCATTCATCTATCTCCATATACAAATTATTATACCCAATCATACCCTTTGATATACCCTAAAGGTCTTAAGGGACATGTCAAAGTATAACTCATCATACATAAGATACTATGATGATCTCAAGTCCAATAATCACTTGTACTACTATCACTAGAGGAATTTCTATTGACAGGCGAGTAAAACTCCATTAGGTATTCCTTAGCGAGCCACGTTCAATGTATTTATTCTCCAATAAGCACCTACATACTTGCTTTAGTGTCTCCACACAAATGATTATGAGATCAATCATCCTCTTCCTAAGAGCAAGCAACGTATGTACTAATCTATCCGGATTCACTAGTCCCCTTTTTTAGTAATCTAACGATTAGGAACGATTTTAGTTTGTGAGCTATCTAGGATTTAGAACTCATTAGCATGATCACCATCATGATTCTAAAAGCATTGCTCAAAACTATGGGTTTATCACATTTAATATAACAGCACTATGTAGATAAGTAAAATGCCTTTTAAGAAAATCAATTCTTTTATTCATAAATAAATAAGATTACAAAGTATATGCTACATCATATCAAATATGATTGGCTTGTGTGCATACTACTTTTATGCGCAACAGCTCCAGTGTTATCACAGAATAAAGGTACGACTCCTCTAATGCTAGGAACCAGTCTAAGTTCAGTTATGAACTTCTTCATCCAAACAGCTTCATTTGCATCTTCACTTGTAGCTATGTACTCTGCCTCTGTCACTGAATTAGCAACTGTTTGCTGCTTGGAACTTTTCCAACTCATTGCGCCACTGTTTAAGGTAAATACATACCCTGAAATGGATTTAATGTCATCTTAGTCTGTTTGAAAACTTGAGTCTATATAGCCCTCTAGTTTTAATTCAGACCCACCGTAGACAAGAAATACATCCTTAGTTCTTCCCAAGTACTTTAGGATGTTTTTCACTGCCTTCCAGTGCTCTTCTCCTAGATTCGACTGATATCTGCTTGTTACACTAAGTGCATAAGCGACATCCGGTCTAGTACATATCATAACATACATGATAGATCCTATTGCTGAAGCATAAGGAATCTTACTCATACGGTCTCTCTCCTCAGATGTCTTTGGGACCTGTTTCTTAGAAAGATGTATTCCATGGCTCATCGGCAAGAGACCTCTCTTAGAATCTTCCATGCTAAACTTCTTTAGCATCGATTCAATGTACTTTCCTTGGGACAAGCCTAGCATCCTTTTAGATCTATCTCTATAGATCTTTATCCCCAAAATATAGGATGCCTCACCCAAGTCCTTCATGGAAAAGTGTTTAGATAACCAAATTTTGATCGACTGTAGCATAGGAACATCTTTCTTTATCAGTAATATATTGTCAACATATAATACTATGAATGAAATAGTGCTCCCACTAACCTTCTTGTACACACAAGGTTCATCCTCATTTTTGATAAAATCAAACCCTTTAATTATCTCATCAAAACGGATGTTCCATCATCGAGAAGCTTGCTTCAATTCATAGATGGATCGTTGTAGCTTACAGACTTGATTTGTTCTGCGCATGAAGCGTCAGAACCCAGTGATGGCGGAAATCAGATTTCCTGAAGCTTTTCCAAATCGGGATTTTGATGTTTGTCTCCAAAAACATGATTTCATACCAACAATTGTACCCAATTAAATTGTTCTAAACACATATCAACATATATATCAAATCAAAATAATTAATAATCAGCATAAAGTTTGGCTCATGATACCACTGTTAGGTTTGTATATAACGCGAACATGCAATCAAATTACATAAATAAGCGGAAGCGCAATAAAATCATATTTTAAATTTTTATACAAACCATCACCATGATCTTTCTTTATGCACAATTAATAATTTAAACGAAAGAGATGGAGAATAAGAATTATACCCTTGTAAAATTCTAACTTCCTCAGGTACAAGTTCAACTCCAATTACTTCGCGTTCTCCTTGAATTCCACCGATTAAATTCCTTCCCTTGATCAACGTTAGCCACCCAAGTGTTTGGCCTCTAGAGGTGATCCACCAAGGAATAATAATTGTTCAAGAAGATGAGTGTTGGCAAAACCCTAGTTTCTATCTCTATAGAAATTATAAGTACTCTCCACAATTCTAATGCAAGAGTGTGTAACTTTAATCCATAACAAGACTCCTCTTATTTATAGATATAGGTAACCCTCCTAAACTATTTAAGATTATGTTATTATTATAATTAAACTCCTAATCCAATTAGGAATTTTTGAGAGAACTTTTATTAATTAATTCTCAAACCCTTTTAGAAATTAAATAATAATAATAATAATAAGACTCCTTTTATTAATTTATATTTAATATTTCTAAAATATTAAATAATAAATATTAAGCTATTTAGTTTATTCTATCTCCATAGATTAAATTAAATACACTTAACTTATTATTACAATTATACCATTTACTTCTTAAATAAATATTTTTCTTTTGCGGTGTGACCCTTTAGGTTCTCCATATTAAACCGGTTGTGAATAAATCAATTAGAACAATTCTAATCTTATTTAAATAAATAAATTAAACTATTTAATTTATTTAAATAAATAATATTTATTCTACAATAAGGGTAAGCTCCCTTAGCGATCAACGACTTTCTAGAAAATATAGATTTCAACATTAATCACAAAAGAACCTTTCAGTGAATAATTACCGTACAATTCAATTCTTCTACCATACAATATCCCAATTAAATATAAGACATGAAATTACTGTCAAGTCTTATTTTATTTAATTATATGCATTTCGATTCCCAAATGCACAACTCTAAATAATGCATATTAGAAATTTCTTTCTAATTTTATTCTGTCTTGGTCAAGGACTACTGAGGTATCATTTATCGAATCACATAGGACATTCACACCTTTTACTAGATGTGGTAGATTCTTTGTTGATCATTCACCTATCTCCATGTATAATTTATTATACCCAATCATACCCTTTGGTATACCCTAAAGGTCTTAAGGGACATGTCAAAGTATAACTCATTATACACAAGATGTTATAATGATCTCAAGTCCAAGGATCACTTGTACTACTATCATTAGAGGAATTCCTATTGTCAGGTGAGTAAAACTCCATTAGGTATTCCTTTAGCGAGTCACGTTCATTGAACTTATTCTCCAATAAGCACCTACATACTTGCTTTAGTGTCTCCACACAAATGATTATGAGATCAATCATCCTCTTCCTAAGAGCAAGCAAAGTATGCACCAATCTATCCGGATTCACTAATCCCCTTTTTAGTAATCCAATGATTAGGAACGATTTTAGCTTTATGCTTTCTAAGAATTTAGATCTCATTAGCATGATCATCATCATGATTCTAAAAGCATTGCTTAAAACTATGGGTTTATCACATATTAAATAATAGCATCATGTAGATAATGTAAAATGCCTTTAAGACTTTTTTTTTGATATTGTGGAGTTTCCCAACCGCAGTCGGACTAATCTCCCCAGCCCGGACCGGTGCAGGTTTGCTTCTCAGCTTGCGTTGGGGATCCATGGCCCCATGAGCATTTCTGCCTTAATAATTATTACAAGTGGGATTCGATCCCAAGATGTTCGGGTCTACGGCTCATCCCGGGGCGTCATTTGAATCACTGCGCCAACTGCTGGGGTTTAAGACTTTTATTAATAAATGAATAAGATTACAAAGTATATATTACATCATATCAAATGTGATTGGCTTATATGCATACTACTTTCAGGTTGATGATCCAGTTCCATACGATGAGACTATGAGTAGTAAACACTCGGAGAAATGGCAGATGACTATGAAATCCGAAATGGACTCTATGTATGAAAACCAAGTATGGACTTTGGTCAACCCTCCTAAAGGCGTAAAGCCTATAGGGTGTATATGGGTCTTTAATAGAAAGACTGGGGCAAATGGTAAGGTACCTATAAGGTCAGATTGATGGCAAAATGTTTCAAACAATGGCAAGAAGTTGTCCATTATGAAACATTATCACCGATTGAAATGCTCAAATCCATTCGAATTTTACTTGCGAATGCAGCTTATTATTACGAAATCTGACAAATAGACGTGGTGACGCCCTTCCTCAATAGTGACTTGAGGAGAATGTATATATAATACAGCCAGAGGAATTTGTTTTAAAGGTTGGAACAGATCAAGTATGTGAGCTATAATGATCCATTTATGGATTGAAGCAAGTTTCTCGAAGATAGAACATCCATTTTGATGAGACCATCAAATGAGTTTGATTTTATAAAAAACGAGGATGAACCATGTGTGTACAAGAAGATCAGTGGGAGTGCAGTGACATTCCTAGTAATATATGTTAATATACTGCTGATAAGGAATGACATACCAATGCTACAATCAGAAAGATATCGTTGTCTAAAAATTCCTCCATGGAAGATTTGGGAGAAGCATCCTACATTTTAAAGATAAAGATCTATAGAGAAAGATCCAATAGGATGCTCTATTGGACCCAAAGAACGTACACTTATTCGATGTTAAAGGGGTGTTTAGCATGGCAAACTCCAAGAGAGGTCTCATGTTAATGAGCCATGGAGTGTGTCTCTCTAATAATTTGTCCCCAAAAGACACCGAAATAGAGAGATCGCATGAGTAACTATCATGTATGCAATGAAATATACGAGACCAAATATTACTTATGCACTAAATGTGATGAGCAAATATCAGTCTATTCCTGGAGAATATCAGTCTATTTTTGGAGAAGACCACTATAAGACAATGAGAAACATCATAAAGTACTTAAGAAGAGATAAGGATATGTTTTATGGTGGATCTGAATTGAACCTAGAGAGCTATACAAACTCAAGTTTTTCAGATTGACCAAGACGGCACCAAATCCACTTTAAGTTATATGATTATCTTTAATAGTGGTGCAGTGAGTTGGAAAAGTTTCAAGCAGCAAAGAGTTACTGATTTAGTGACTAAGACAAAGTATATGATTGTATGTGAAGCTACAAAGTTGGTTGTTTGGATGAAAAGTTCATTACAGAACTTGGAATAGTTCATAAGTCTCATCTTAGATCCAGACATATGTTGCGGCACTTTCATTTGATTAGAGAAATCATTGAAAGAGGAGAAGTCACCTTAGAGAGAGTGAACTCTCAGAACAACATTGCAGATCTATTTACTAAAGCATTATCCAACATTAGGACGATCACACTTAGAGAAGATGTGTATAAGATACCAAAGCGATTGGCTTTAGTGCAAGTGGGAGATTAAAACTAGTATACCCTCAAGCCAATCACATTAGATGTGATAAGTATTTACTTTGTAATCTTGTTCATTTATTAATAAAAGAATTTATTTAATTAAAGGCATACTTTATCTATGATTAATTGATTGA
Organism: Aralia elata; assembly: GCA_034770075.1. Lineage (NCBI taxonomy): Eukaryota > Viridiplantae > Streptophyta > Magnoliopsida > Apiales > Araliaceae > Aralia > Aralia elata. The sequence goes on from JAVJAP010000174.1 coordinate 142,838, forward strand.
ATTAATTAAATGTGATAAACCCATAGTTTTGGAGCAATGCTTTTAGAATCATGATGATGATTATACTAATAAGATCTAAATTCAAGATAGCTCAAAACTAAAATATTCCCAATCGTTGGATCACTAATGTGGGGTTACTGATTCCGAATAGATTGGTACATATTATGCTTGCTCTGTTGAAGAGGATGATTGATCTCATAATCATTTGTGTGGAGATACTAAAGTAAGTATGTAGGTGCTTGTTGGAGAATAAGTTCACTGAATGTGACTCTCTTAAGGAACACCTAATGGAGTTTTACTTACCTAACAATAAGAGTTCCTATAGTGATAGTCGTACAAGTGATCCTTACACTTGAGTTCATCATAGTATCTTGTGTATTCTGAATTATACTTTGTCATATTTCTTAATACTTCAGAGTATATCATAGGGTATGTCTGGGTATAATAAGGAGTACATGGAGGTAGGTAAATGATCAACAAAGGATCTACCACTTCCAGTAAAGGGAGAGAATGTCCTATGCGATTCGATAAATGACAACTCAAAAATCCTTGGCCAAGGTGAATGGAAATTAGAAAGGAGTTATACAATATGATTGTATATATGTTCTTGTTATGTCATGTTTCCGCTATCTTACAATATGATTGTATGTATGTTCTTGTTTCTGCAAACTTACAATGGGGACTCCAAATAATCATTATGAGCCTTGTAATCTTTACTTTGACCTCTTGGTCTTGAGGTGAAATGACATTTTTGCCCTCCTGCCACTATTAGAGGAAAGATATGCAAATTTTTGGTGTTTATAAGGACTCCGTAATTTTTCGACCTTATAATTTGATCTAATAGCAGAGCCCGTAATTTATGTTAGTAGATTTAGATGATTGCACACTCTTTTATTATCTGTAAAGTATCAAAGAAGACAAGTAAAGGAAACCTATGGGTCATTAAGAGCAGAGCCAAGGCACTTCAGCAAAGCACCAGCCTCGGGACTCTTTAGAATATAAGGAAAGTTCATCTCGTAGAGCTAAAGAGGTTGTAGAGCTGATAACAGAGCTAAACTAGCAGAGCTCAACTTGGACGGTTCAATGAGACAAAAGGAACATTTGCTACAAAGATAAGAACTTGTGACGCCCTCAAATTCTCTACACTCCCTGTAACAGATTTAGAGCTCACGTTAAACTAATCAACGATAAATATTCCATAATCTATAACTTCTATCTATGCAAGGTTCACAGTATCCCATAACAGATAGTAGTTCTCGTCAGAACACTAACTGTGTTTGGATACCCTCACTTGGATGTATAGATTTATATCTTATGGATATCTCTTTCATATTGATATTCCCTATCGATCTAAAATTCACAGTATTAATGATAAGATTGTTCTTAGAACCGAGGGGCGCATTCCGGCAAAGGTGGCACCTTACCGGCGCTCATTAAGTGTAACCTTAGTGCTTACAAAACTCCAAATATCATTCAATACCCTCACTCAGATGTATAGTTCTTTATTAACATTGTATTAATGTTTTACTATTTATCCGAAGTTCAGAGTATCGACATAACATGATCAGTCTATATTACCAATACCCTCATTCAGATTAATAGATTTTTAACAATTCTAAGTTATATCAAAGTAAAGACATAACACCATTTCATGATAATAAATAATATCATTGATAGAACATTCGGTTACACGGTTTGCTTATTCGTATCACAATAGTCATTATGACTTCATACAAATAACAAGTACTTAACATGAAAACCTAATCTACTCTTCTTCTTTACGTTCATGATCTTCTTATCATTCTCTCTTAACTGCAAATAAAGTTTTATTCGCAAGAATGAGCACTACGACTTAGCAAGTCTAACTAATAACACATAAACAGTTTATGCTTTCATATAACTTTAGCATGCCTTGACATATCACATATATCAATTTGATATTACAAATAACTTTTCATTCAACAATTTATATCACGTTGTCACACAAATCGTATAAACCACATATATATAACTTATAAAAATAACACATAAGAGTTAGAATACTTGCCTCGTATATCTTTTAAAGATAAATATAACGGTCTAAACGTTCGTCGTAAATCCTACACGATTATAAGTTCATGTAGACAAATAAGCATTTAACGATTAAATCTTTTAAGTTTTATTTCGAGTATTATAACCGCTTATAAATAAGACTCCTTCTACTATACATCAAATAATTTCAGCATTATAACTGCATATAAAATGAATATTTATCAACTATATTTAAAATAAATTGAGCATTATAACTGCTTATAAAATGAATATTCGGCTATTATATTTGAAATAAATCGGGTATTATAACTGCTTATAAAATGAATATTCGGCTATTATATGTTAGATAATTTCAGCATTATAACTGCTTATAAAATGAATAGTCTTACTAAATACTTGAAGAAAATCGAACATAGTAACTGCTTATAAAAGTATATTTTCAACTTTATAAGAGAAATAAATCGGACATTATAACTGCTTGTAAATAGGACTTTTGTACTATATACATAAAATAATTTGGGCATTATAACTGCTTGTAAAAATGCATAATTAGCTATAACTACGAATTGAAATCGAACATTATAATTACTAAGATGATTACCTCTTGAAGTTGCAAGCTTTAACTATTTCTTTGCAAGGCTTCAACACTTTAACTCACAAGAACTCTCTCTAAAGATTATACTATCTTCTTAAGCTCTTGAAATACTTGTAAATTCATAAAAATTTAGAAGAGAATGGCTTACTATTTATAGAAAACCAAGAGTTGGGGCATTTTTGATGAGGACATCCTAAGCTCCGAGGCCTATGACAAAACCCGAGAACACCCATTGCATTTGCCATGCGGACCCATTACAAGAGCCCGAGCCAAAAACTTTAAAGAAGGACTTAACGAAATGATCCACGAACTATGGAACGAGGTTGGATCAAGTATAAAGATGGAGTCCAAGCGTATGAAGCCCATAAACATGTTGCGAATGGAAGTGGCGAACAAAACAGCGAAAGAAACCAGCTTGCATGAAACAGGCTTTACCACCCCGGCGCCAGAAAATAAGCCATTTTTACCGCCCCAGCGCTGAGCTCACCCCGACGTTAAAACGCAGTACAAAACTGCCACCCCGGCGCCAACCCCCTAGATACAGTTTGTCATTTTTTGACTTTCTTGATTTTCGAGATTTTTTCCACCCAAATCAGAGAATTAACATTTATATCAATTGCATGATTTCTGTGAGACCCCCAAATTCAAGTACCAATAACTCGAATCTGGTGCTCACAATAAAGTACATCCATATACCTCTAAACAACATAAATTAACTAATGCGGAATAAATAAACATATATTGTTCGTTACAAAAGGTTTTTTATGGTCCCAAGGTCTATAACTTTAAATAAATACATCACGGAATACAATAATAATACAAAACGATTCCACAGTTACATAACGGGATAGTACATATAACTATTCCTTAAGCTTTCCCTTGCCTTTGTCCGCTTTGGAACTCCCCGGCTTAACTACAATAGGTTCATGATATAGCAAGAGTGAGCAACTACTTTGCTCAGCAAGTTTAAAATGAATAAAAAGGATATATCATGAATGAATGACAATAATAATCGCATAGTTCAACAATTTAAGAAGATTGAAAAAATAGCTGACAATATAATCAAAATTTAAATGAAATAACGAATATTGATTATTTACTGTTGAGTGGGAACGTTTTGGCCAAAGGATCCGTTATTCAATTAACCCTTTTAAACGCCTGGCCCGTTAGTAGTACTTGAGGGGATCAGCCTCTAGAACCCTATGTATATGCATACCATTTAACTCAGACTGCATCAAATAACTGATACATTAAAATCCCCTAAATAAGGGTTGCTCTCTCAGTCCAAGAATCCATACCAACAATCGGTTTGGAAATCTTTTAAAATAATAACCTGTACACGTCTAGCTGAAACAAATAGCCTAGACTATTTCCTTAAACAGTTCATGAATGAAGAACTTAAACGTTTCACAGTCCAACAACAGATAATGAATTCAAATACACAAGGTGCGAATATCAATAATTATCTTGGATGTGGAGTAATTTACAATAATTAATCCACTAATATAATTTGAAAGTAATAACTCATTTTGAGTCATAAAACTTGCAACAATATATAAATTTGTATATAATATTAAACTTGCTCAAGTATAATTCGAGTAAGGTTAGGGAAAACTTGCCCAACACAAGGGTTAGACAAGCGTTAGGAACCTTGCCCAATAAATAAATTGAGTTAGGATAGGAAACTTGCAATAATATAGGATACTTTCTCAATCAACAAATAAACTCGCACAATAAATGAAAGTTGTACGATTGAGGAAATCTGCCCAATATTTAATTGAGTTAGGGTAAAGAAACTTGCAATAATATAGGATACTTGCTCAATCAACAAATAAACTCGCACAATAAATGAAAGTTGTATGATTGAGGAAATCTACCCAATATTAAATTGAGTTGGGGTAAGGAAACTTGCCTGGTGCGTCTGTTACAATATTACAACACATGCTCCTTAATGTCCTACACAATTAAGTACATATTCACATAATAATTAGACACATACTGGATACCAAATAATGGTTTATACTACTCTATAATGTTTCATTCTTATAAGAAACAAAATATTAAACAAGATTATACACACTAGTTACAGCGTTATGACGCTTGTTCGTCCGCACGCCAACCTCGCCTATTTGAATGCCCAAGCGACACGCAATTGCGTACGTCTAGCACGCCCATTCGATTTATCTAATACTCATTGGTTAATGCTAAGTATCATTATAATTCATAACATTCATGTTTTAGTACTTATAACAATGTCTTTTATTGTCGGAAGCATTACACTTTGCACACACGCATGACCGACACATTCTATTTGCACAATAACCCTAAACACAGTCAATTTCAAAATTTCGCCAGGTAGTAAATTTCAATTCTAATTAATGTAAGTTATAGGTCTATCTCTAATCTTTCCGGATCATATTGAATCATCAAATTTGGAGTTTATATGAGAAAGTTAGGTCTGTTTTACTAAAGGAGGTCAGCATCGCACAACGAGCTCGCCCCGGCGAGCTCCTCTCTGACGAGCTCGCCCCTAGGCCATACGTGCTCTCCCCCGAAGGGCTGAGCTCGCCCCTAGGCCATATGTGCTCGCCCCCAAAGGGTTGAGCTCGCCCCTAGGCCAAATGAGCTCGCCCTAGGCCAAATGAGCTCGCCCTAAGCCAAATGAGCTCGCCCTAAGCCAAATGAGCTCGCCTCCTCTCTGTCGAGCTCGCCTAGACCAAATAAGCTCTCCCCCGAAGGGCTGAGCCTAGGACAAATGAGCTCGCTTCCGAAGGGCTTAGCTCGCCCCTATGCCATATGTGCTCGCCCCCGAAGGGCTCCTCCCTACCGAGCTCGCCAACAAGCTCTGTTTTGGCACTCAAACTTCAAACCTTCATAACTTCTTCATTACAACTCAGAATCAGGCCATTTCAGAGGCTATGGAAAGCTTACAACATAAACTATAAGAATCCTATAGATTCATACACTTATAGCATTAACCAAAATTATCAAACATGAAAAATATCTATAATGGTCCTCTAAATTCGTCCAACAGTCCATGTTCTTGTTCAACAGTTCCTTGTTCTTGCTCCATTAAGCCAAGGTAAGGATTTCTTTCATTTTTGTTCCACTTTGATGTTGTTAATGGCTTACATAGTATCTAAAAAATATTTACAAACATCCAAAATAAATAACAACAACAACAACAACAAGAATCGCAGCAATAACTCAAACCCATTAACAGAAGCTTAAAAGCTCCAAAAACCATAAAAACTTAGAAACTCTTAACCAAATCGATTGGGATGGGTCTAGGTTGATGGTTTACCTCTTGTAATCCCTCCAAGATGCTAGAGAACTTGCTAGGCTTGGCTTGAGACTCTTTTTCTTCCTTCCTTACTGCACCCGAGCCTCTCCTCCTCTCTTTTTTCCTTCACCCGCTGCTCATTCCTCTCGAGCTCTCTTCTTTCTTCTTCCTTCTTCTCTTCTCCCTTGTAGCTCTTCTTCTCCACCCGCTCCTTGAATTTTCAGCACTCACTCTCTCTCGATTTGCAGCAACAAGGAAAAGATGATGGATGGAAGAAGTTTGAAATCTGCAGGTGGAATGGGAGAGAAGGAAATGGAAGAGGAGAAGTGGAAGGAGCGGCTATGGGGTAATGGGTTGGTTGCTCAATGCAATTTGACTCCCAAAAAAAATAGGCTTGCCCGACCACTCCCTTTATGCTCTCATTTGATTGGGCCAAAATGGTTTGGTTGTTTCCCACTTTGTGTGACAAGTCAAAATAAATACTCAAATACACAAAAATATATCCGAATACTCCCATTTTTGTACCCAATTTGGTAAATACTCTACCTAAAATTAAAATGGTTACTCCCATAAATTATTGGGACGCATAAAAATAATTATTACGGGATTTATCCATTTATTCGGAACACCCATATAATACATTTCGAATACGGATAAAATCACGTATCAGCTCAAATAAAACTTCCGACGCTTGGAAAAATTATTGATTCGCATACACGCATTAACTAAATTTATTATAATCGAAAAAGACACGAACATATCATGGCGTGAATAATGCCTCGAGAAACGTGCCCCGTGAATCGTGATTTAGCGACGCTACGCGAAATCAATTATTCACTTAAACAAAACTATAACACGTAAAATTCTATGCATTCACTTAATCCAGGTTGTCACACAACCTTTAAACATGCAACACAAAAATAATATTAATAAAATATAATATATTCACTAATATTCAAATTCGAATTATAAGGCAAATCCAGAATTCCCGGTCGTTACATCCTCCCCCCCTTATAAGAATTTTGTCCCCAGAATTACAACCTAGGTACAGAAAACTTAACATGGGTTCACTCAAAAAGATGCGGATAATTCTTCCTCATCTTTTCTTCTAGCTTCCACGTGGCTTCTTCAGCTGCGTGGTTCCTCCAAAGTACTTTGACCGAATGGATGACCTTATTCCTTAACGTCTGCTCCTTCCTATCTAATATCTGGATAGGAATCTCTTCATATGACAAGTCTCACTCGACTTGAATCGGTTCATAGGAAATCACATGCTTGTAGTCGGATTTATATAGCCGCAACACAGAAACGTGGAACACATTGTGAATGTGCTTAAGTTTAGGAGGTAGAGCCACCTCGTACGCCACTTCACCTACCCTCTTTAAAACTTCAAATGGTCCTACGAACCTAGGACTTTTCCCAAATCTGATCTTTCCTTTCCAAGGAGATACCTTCAAAAATATAAAGCTGCCAACTTCAAAATCTCGTTTCTAACGATGTAAATCGGCATATTTCTTCTGTCGGTCCTGAGCCGCTACTAATCGAGCTCTTATCACCTTGACGACATCCACAGTCTGCTATACCAATTCAGGTCCCAACAGTCTCCGTTCACCGACTTCATCCTAACACAAAGGTGTTCGGCACTTCCTTCTGTATAATGCTTCATATGGTGGCATGCCAATACTTGCATGATAACTGTTATTATAGGCAAACTCCACCAATGGTAGGTGGTCATCTCAACTGCCCTTAAGATCCATCACATATGCTCTAAGCATGTCCTCAAGCGTCTGAATCGTTTGTTCGCTTTGCCTATCCGTTTGAGGATGATACGCCGTACTCAACCTCAACTGAGTTCCCAACCTTTCTTGTAAGCTTTTCCAGAAATTCGACGTGAAGCGCGGATCTCTGTCAGATACAATAGATACCGGCACTCCATGTCGTGACACAATCTCTTTCACATATAACTTTGCTAGCTGCTCCAGATTATACCTTAACTTGATCAGTAGAAAATGTGCAGATTTAGTTAAATGATCCACGATCACCCAGATCGCATCGTAACCCTTCTGAGTTTGTGGAAGCCCCGTCACAAAATTCATCGTGATATGCTCCCACTTCCACTCTGAAATCTCCAGCAGTTGTAGTAGTCCACCCAGTTTCTGATGTTCTGCTTTTACCCTCTGACATGTCAAACATCGTCCAACACATTCCGCGACCTCCCTCTTCATGTTCGGCCACCAGAAGTGTTGGCGCAAATCCTGACACATCTTGGTACTACCAGGGTGTATCGAATACCTTGTAGAATGAGCTTCCTGCAAAATCTCTTCTCTCAAATCCGGAACCATCGGTACCCAGATTCTCCCTTCAAACCTTAGCAGTCCCGTGCTATCAATTTTGTACTTCAATTCCTCTCCATCTGAGATTCGCTCCCTTATGGTAATGCATTCATCATCCTTTTCTTGAGCCTCTTTTATCTTGTCTAATAAAGTCAGACTCGCCTCCACTGCGAACAGTTTCTCATCTGCATTTGTCGGATACTTGACTTCCAATTTTAGTCTTTCCATATCCTTTATCAGTTCTTCTTGAGCTGTCAGCATCATCAACTTATCTCTGCCCTTCCTACTCAGAGCATCAGCTACCACATTGGCCTTACCGGGATGGTACAGAATTTCACAATCATAGTCCTTGATCAACTCTAACCATCGCCTCTGTCTCATGTTTAGCTCCTTCTGAGTGAAGATGTACATCAGACTTTTGTGGTCTGTGTATATCTCACACTTCTCCCCATACAGATAGTGCATCCAAATCTTCAGAGCAAACACCACTGCCGCTAGTTCCAGGTCATGAGTCGAATATCCCTTTTTCATAATCTTTCAGCTATCGTGACGCATACGCAATGACCTTCCCATGCTGCATCAATACGCACCCAAGGCCTTTGTGTGACGCATCACTGTACATCACAAATACTCCTATATTATTTGGTAGTGCTAACACAGGTGCTTTACTAAGTTTCCTCTTCAACTCCAAGAAACTCTCTTCGCACTTATCCGTCCATACAAACTTCACAGTCTTCCTTGTCAAATTTGTCAACGGTGTCGCTATCTTTGAAAAGTTCTGAATAAACCTCCAATAGTAACCTGCTAATCCCAAGAAACTTCGGACTTCTGTTGGCATCTTCGGCTGTTCCCAGTTTATTACAGTTTTTACTTTCGCAAGATCCACCGATACATCATCCTTGTCAATCACATGCCCCAAAAACTGCACCCTTTATAGCCAAAATTCACACTTGGAAAACTTTGCATATAGCTTCTCCTCTCTCAGTGTTTCCAGGGCTATCCTCAAATGTTCGACGTGTTCCTCCTCCGTCTTCGAGTAGACTAGGATGTCATCTATGAAAACGACAACAAATTTATCTAGGAATTACTTGAACACTCTGTTCATCATGTCCATAAATGCTGCTGGCGCGTTTGTCAGCCCAAATGACATCACCAAAAACTCAAAGTATCCATATCGAGTTCTGAATGCTGTCTTTGGAATATCCCCTTGCCTCACGTTCAGTTGGTGATACCCCGTCCTTAAGTCAATCTTCGAAAAGTATTTCGCTCCCTTCAATTGATCGAACAAATCATCAATCCTGGGCAACGGGTACTTGTTCTTAATCGTGACTTTGTTCAACTCCCGATAGTCAATGCAAAGCCTAAGCGATTCGTCTTTTTTCTTTACAAACAGCACTAGTGCTCCCCATAGAGATACACTCGGACGAATATACCCCTTATCTAGCAACTCCTGCAGTTGAACCATCAATTCTTTTATCTCTACCGGTGCCATCTTGTAGGGTGCCTTCGATATCGGTGCTGTCCCCGGTACTAAATCGATTATGAACTCGACCTCTCTGTCCGGTGGTAAACCTGGTAACTCATCTGGGAAAACATCTGGGAATTCCCTTACTACAGGTATCTGACCCAGCTCACCCTCTACTCTTCGGGTATCAACCACGTGAGCCAGATAACCTATGCAGCCCTTTTTAAGCAATCTTCTTGCTTGCATCATGGTCAGACAACAAGATTGTCTAGGCGATTTATTACCATAGAATACAACCTTCGACTTATTCGGAGTCTTCAGGTGTATACATTTCTTTTGGAAGTCAATCACAGCTCCATGATTAGACAACCAATCCATTCCAAAGATTACGTCAAATTCTCCTAGTCGTATCGGAATCAAATCTACGCTCAGTTTATGCCCATTTATCTCAGCACAACAATTTCTATGAATGAATTCCACAGGGATAACATCTTTATTAGCTACTTCCATATTCGTAGGATTCTCTAATTTCTCACGAGGTAAATTTAACCGTTTAGCAAAATCTTCCGAAACAAAGGAACAGGTAGCACCCGAATCAAATAATACATATGCACTGGTATTGTTGATCGAAATAATACCTGACACCACGTCCTTCGACTCCACCGCATCCTACACTGTCATGTTGAAAGTGCGTGCCATCGGTCTGTTGGTTTGGCTAGCTGGCCCTCCAATGTTCAGCCTGTTGTTGTTGTTGTTGCTATTGTTGTTGTTCCTATTGCCATTTGTTGCATCCCCCTTCCTTTTCGGGCAATCCTTAATTTGATGATCTGATGCTCCACATGAGAAACATCCTGCTTTCTTTCTTTTTGGGCACTGATTAACAAGGTGTCCCTATTGCCCACAGTTGTAGCAAATCATTTTGCCCTTCAGACACTCCCCCGAGTGATTCTTTCCACAATTATTGCACTTATTACCCTTCTTAACCTCTCCTCTGGACTTGTTGCCTCGAAAGATTAGCCATCATTCTATTTCCTTTTATTCGGGTTACTTCCCCCGCTACTTCCTCCCTTGCTTCCTTCGTGACCCTTCTTTTTATCTTGATTGAACTTTGCCAGAGCCTCGTTGCCTCCTTCGGCGATGATTGCCTTTTCCAACAGCGTAGAAAATGTGTCAATCCTTAGAACTGCCACCCTACTGTACACCCATAATTTCAGGCCTAATTCAAATCTCCTTACCTTTCTGGCTTCAATGTCTACCTGGTGAGGTGCAAATCTGGCTAACTCATTAAATTTAGCCGCGTACTCTGCGACTGACATGTTCCCCTGCTTCAGCTCCAAGAACTTCACCTCCATGTTCTGCTGCATAATCTCCGGGAAATAGTTCTAAAAGAACAGCTCCTTTAAACGTTCTCATGGTATCACACTATCTCCAGCACATCCTTTGTTGGCCTTCCACCAATAGTTCGCTTCACCCTTCATCATAAAGGTGGCGAACCCTGTCTTCTGTTCTTCGGCCACCCTTGCAACCTCGAACACTTTTTCTATTTCTTCGATCCAGGTTTGGGCTTCAATCGGGTCTAGTGTTCCCTTGAACTCGGGAGGTCCTACTAGTTTAAAATCTTTGAAACTAGCCAAATGTTGCACGGGCTGCCGCTCTGACTATTCTCCAATAGGTGGGGGTCTATTTCGCATGGCTTCTGCCAGCAACTCAGCAAACGCCCTCATTAGGTATGGATGACCCTGAGTGTTATTAACCGATTCCTCAACCCTTTGGATTCGTGGCTGTCTTCTTGGAGGCATAATCTGATAAAAGAAAATCATCGACTTTTACTAATAGATTTATGCTTTATGCAATAAATCATTTAAATCAGCAATTAGGAGTAAAAGCATCTATCAAAACACATTTGATTTAACTAAAACAACTGCATTTATAACCATATGTCACTGTTTTAATACAACCTGACTCAACATGTGGCATACTTCTATAAACGCTCAATGGCATAGTCTGTCAACCGCTAACTATCCCCTAACAAACAAAAGTGGGGAATAATAACCTTCTACCCCTCTATCAGAAACAAAATTGGGGTTCATCTACTATCTCATGCATGCTACAAGCATAGGGATTTACAACACAAGTATGCCCCTATTACAACAAAAGTGGGACCTACTGCGAACAAAATGCTAAAAATAACACATCACCGCCTGCTGCGGCGAATTGCAACCCTGAGCTCCCGTCGAGCCAGCCTATCGACCACTCGACGCCTAATCATGCGCCTGCTGCTCCCCTCATCCCTGGGGTACCTCCTCACCCTGTCCCTCAGCCTGCCTATGGAAGTAGCCAAGCCTAAACGGAGGGAATCAATCGTGGTCGCCCCCTCTATGCGGGTTCTGTTCGTAACCTCCAGATCAAATTCTGCAGTCCGGGCTACCAACTGCTCTATAGCCTCATCCCTCTCCAGACAAGTAGTCTCCAGCTGATCCTCTACCCGCTCTATCTATCATACTAGCACCGCATTACTCTCTAGGAGGTCATAAACCATCACACCAAGCTGAACAGAAGCCCCACGCCGACCTTGAACCTCTGCCTCTAGCTCGGCAATCCTCTGGTCCATTTCCTGCAGCTTCTGGGTTAACTCATCCTTCTCCCCCAAAGTCTGATACGCTAATGACCTGTACTGCTCCTCTCGATCCTGGTGATCCTGGTTCTGCCCCTCTAAGTGGGCTACTCGATTCTCGAGCTCCTCGTTCCTATTTGTCAGCTCTTCGATGATATCACTAGCAGTAGTGCCCATGCCATCTGCATATTCAGGTGGCTCTTCATTCTCCATCACTGGGTCCTCCTTAGGATCCTCATCCTCCCCTTCATCACTTAACAACCTCAGCACTCCTCCGGTAACTGGCTCCTCCTCAGAACCATACTCGGCCTCAGACTCATCCCTAGTGTCCATCATCTTTGGCTCACTCGGCTGCACCTCCACTAAATGCCCTGCATCCACATAAATGTCTGTGAACTCCACCTCTCCAGCATGATTGGACTCTCCTATCTTAGACGTACTACAGCCACAGACAGAAACAAATAGACAACAAGACGTCAGTGCCGTAATAAAATATATTCATTGATAAAATGAAATGATATTTTATCATGCACAACTCGGCTCGATGGATTTCCACAATCCACCTCCAGACATGATCACCAAATGAATCTCCTCGATTCACCTCCTAACGTACTCAATACGAGTTTAATACTAAGGTTATAACCTAGGTTTCGCATTCCTAAATTTTATAACCTAAAGCTTTGATACCAACCTGTGACACCCCAAAATTCAGGTACCAATACCTCTAATCTGGTGCTCACGATAAACTACATCCATATACCTCTAAACAACATAAATTAACTAATGCGGAATAAATAAACATATATTGTTCATTACAAAAGGTTTTCTACGGTCCCAAGGTCTATAACCTTAAATAAATACATCACGAAATACAATAATAATACAAAACAATTACACAATTACATAACGGGATAGTACATATAACTATTCCTTAAGCTTTCCCTTGCCTTTGTCCGCTTTGGAACTCTCCGGCTTAACTGCAATAGGTTCATGATATAGCAAGAGTGAGCAACTACTTTGCTCAGTAAGTTTAAAATGAATAAAGAGGATATATCATGAATGAATGACAATAATAATCGCATAGTTCAACGATTTAAGAACATTGAAAAAATAGCTGACAATATAATTAAAGTTCAAATGAAATAACGAATATTGATTATTTACTGCTGAGTGGTCCAATAGACCATGAACTTTTTGGCCAAAGGATCCGTTATTCAACTAAACCCTTTTAAACGCCTGGCCTGTCAGTAGTACTTGAGGGGATCAGCCTCTAGCACCCTATGTATATACATAATATTTAACTCTGACTGCACCGAATAACCGATACATTAAAATCCCCTAAATAAGGGTTGTTCTCTCAGTCCAAGAATTCATACCAACAACCGGTTTGGATAACTTTTAAAATAATAACTTGTACACGTCTAGCTGAAACAAATAGCCTAGACTATTTCCTTAAACAGTTCATGAATGAAGAACTTAAACGTTTCACAGTCCAACAACAGATAATGAATTCAAATACACAAGGTGCGAATATCAATAATTATCTTGGATGTGGAGTAATTTACAATAATTAATCCACTAATATAATTTGAAAGTAATAACTCGTTTTGAGTCATGAAACTTGCAATAATATACAACATTTGTATATAATATTAAACCTGCTCAAGTATAATTCGAGTAAGGTTAAGGAAAACTTGTCCAACACAAGGGTTAGACAAGCGTTAGGAAACTTTCCCAATAAATAAATTGAGTTAGGATAGGAAACTTGCAATAATATAAGATACTTGCTCAATCAACAAATAAACTGGCACAATAAATGAAAGTTGTACGATTGAGAAAATCTGCCCAATATTAAATTGAGTTAGGGTAAGGAAACTTGCAATAATATAGGATACTTGCTCAATCAAAAAATAAATACGCACAATAAATGAAAGTTGTACGATTGAGAAAATCTACCCAATAATAAATTGAGTTAGAGTAAGGAAACTTGCCTGTTGTGCCTGTTACAATATTACAACACACGCTCCTTAATGTCCTACACAATTAAGTACATATTCACATAATAATTAGTCTCATACTAGATACCAAATAATGGTTTATACTACTCTATAATGTTTCATTCTTATAAGAAACAAAATATTAAACAAGATTATACACACTAGTTACAGCGTTATGACGCTTGCGCGTCCGCACGCCAACCTCGCCTATTCGAATGCCCAGGCAACACGCAATTGCGTACGTCTAGCACGCCCATTAGATTTATCTAATACTCATTGGTTAATGCTAAGTATCATTATAATTCATAACATTCATGTTTTAGGAACATTGCATGACCGACGCCTTCTGTTTGCACAACAACCCTAAAAATGGTCAATTTCAAAATTTCTCTAGGTAGTAAATTTTAATTATAATTAATGAAAATTATAGGTCTATCTCTAAGCTTTCCGGATCATCTTGAATCATCCAATTTGGAGTTTATATGAGAAAGTTAGGTCCGTTTTACTAAAGGAGGTCAGCATCGCACAACGAGCTCGCCCCGGCGAGCTCCTCTCTGACGAGCTCGCCCCTAGGCCATACGTGCTCGCCCCCGAAGGGATGAGCTCGCCTCTAGGCCATATGTGCTCGCCCCCAAAGGGTTGAGCTCGCCTCTAGGCCATATGAGCTCGCCCTAAGCTAAACGAGCTCGCCCTAAGCCAAATGATCTCGCCTCCTCTCTGTCGAGCTCGCCTAGACCAAATGAGCTTGCCCCCGAAGGGGTGAGCTCGCCCCTAGGACAAATGAGCTCGCTCTCGAAGGGCTGAGCTCACCCCTAGGTCATATGTGCTCGCCCCCGAAGGGCTCCTCCCTGCCGAGCTCGCCAATAAGCTCTGTTTTGGCACCCAAACTTCAAACCTTCATAACTTCTTCGTTACAACTCGGAATCAGGCCATTTCAGAGGCTATGGAAAGCTTACAACATGAACTATAAGACTCCTATAGATTAATACACTTATATCATTAACCAAAATTATCAAACATGAAAAATATCTACAATGGTCCTCTAAATTCGTCCAACAGTCCATGTTCTTGTTCAACGGTTCATTGTTCTTGCTCCATTAAGCCAAGGTAAGGATTTCTTTCATTTTTGTTCCACTTTGATATTGTTAATGGCTTACATAGTCTCTTAACAACATTTACAAACATCCAAAACAAACAACAACAACAACAACAACAACAACAACAAGAATCGCAGCAATAACTCAAACCCATCAACAGAAGCTTAAAAGCTCCAAAAACCATAAAAACCTAGAAACTCTTAACCAAATCAGTTGGGATGGGTTTAGGTTGATGGTTTACCTCTTGTAATCCCTCCACGATGCTAGAGAACTTGCTAGGCTTGGCTTGAGACTCTTTTTCTTCCTTCCTTACTGCACTCGAGCCTCTCCTTTTTCCTTCACCCGCTGCTCCTTCCTCTTGAGCTCTCTTCTTTCTTCTTCCTTCTTCTCTTCTCCATTGTAGATCTTCTTCTCCACCTGCTCCTTGAATCTTCAGCACTCTCTCTCTCACTCTCACTCTCTCTATTTGCAGTAACAAGGAAAAGATGATAGATGGAAGAAGTTTGAAATCTGTAGGTGGAATGGGAGAGAAGGAAATGGAAGAAAAGAAGTGGAAGGAGCAGTTATGGGGTAATGGGTTGGTTGCTCAATGCAATTTGTCTCCCAAAAAAAATAGGCTTGCCCGACCACTCCCTTCATGCTCTCATTTGATTGGGCCAAAATGGTTTGGTTGTTTCCCACTTGGTGTGACAAGCCAAAATAAATACTCAAATACACAAAAATATATCCAGATACTCCCACTTTTGTACCCAATTTGGTAAATACTCTACCTAAAATTAAAATGGGTACTCCCATAAATTATTGGGACGTATAAAAATAATTATTATGGGATTTGTCTATTTATTCGGAACACCCATATAATACATTTTGGATACGGATAAAATCACGTATCAGCTCAAATAAAATTTTCGACGCTTGGAAAAATTATTCATTCGCATACACGCATTAACTAAATTTATTATAATCGAAAAGACACGAAAATAGCATGACATGAATAGTGCCTCAAGAAACGTTCCCCGTGAATCGTGATTTAGCGACGCTACGCGAAATCAATTATTCACTTAAACAAAACTATAACACGTAAAATTTCATGCATTCACTTAATCCAGGTTGTCACACAACCATTAAACATGCAACACAAAAATAATATTAATAAAATATAATATATTAACTAATATTCAAATTCGAATTACAAGGCAAATCCAGAATTCCCGATCGGTATTTCAACAATTGTGTGCTTAGTATTTCAACAATTGTGTGTTTAGTATTTCAACAATGGTGTGCTTCTAGACTATTTCCAAGCTAGTATAAATAGGTGTTTGTTGTAATAGTTAGGGGACTTGAATTTTTTAGTATCATCAATATAATTGTGAGTTTATTTCTCTTCTTGTGATTCTTTGAGAATTCCTAAGTGTTCCTTAGTTCTTCTTTGAGATTCATAATTAACTTATCATACAACCAATCATAGTTGTGTGTGGCGTCTTCTACCACATCAATCGTCGATTGTACCTAGATTACCACTTCAATATAAGCGAGGGGTCGAAGTGTTTTTGGCGTCCATCCTCCGTAGCTTTCATTGGCAAGAAATTGTACCAATATTACTGTCTACATATAGGCGAGGGATTAATGTGTTGCAAGCTATCTATCCTATCAACTTGTTGGAAACGATCCAGGCGACGACCACCTCACGCAAGCGTGCCGTGGAATCCATCATTTGGTATCAAAGCTAAGTTTCCTATCAAGTTACTTATCTTTACTATTGTTATTGGGTTGTAGTTAAAAAACTGCAAAAAAAATTGTATTGCAGAAAATTATTATTGTTGATTGCTATTATTAGGATTTCATTTGCAAAATCATATTTGACGATTGTGAAGTCTTGTTGGTAGTTCGAGAATCATACGTTCTATATTATAGCTTGATAAGTTCTTATTGAATTGTAATTGGAAAATTGAGATAATATTTGTGTGAATTCAAAAAGAACCTATTAGAGAGAACTACGAGCGGAAAAAGGCAAGAGTAGTGAGATTACTAGTGGGTAAAAGCCGTTAGTGTGATACACGAGCGTTTCATATTTGTGTAATATATTGTTTGAGCGAAACACGTAAGAGAGTGGTGAGGAACTTGTTTTTTTTCTACTAATCTTTGTTTGGCAGAAAATATGTCTAACACAAGAGATAAAGCAATTGAAAATGAACCTTCTACATCAAATTTTGACCCAAAACTCATGATGGAGGCTATGATGAAAGAATATTCCCGACAGTTAGGGATGGCTATGGAGCAAGTGCATGATCGCATCGATCAATTGAGTGACACTCTAGGGGATCAAACTCAAATCCCTCCGGGTGGGTGCCCAAAAGGAAAAGGCCCCAACAAAAGGAAGTTAGGCTAGAAAAGACAAATTACTATGATGAAAGGTTTAGCGAGGAAGAGGATCGAGAAACTGGCTTTATCTCTAGGAGACATTTTACAAGGGATAAAGGCGGCCGAAATCGAGAGGACAACAACCTCGATAGCATTAAAATGAAAATTCCCACATTCCAAGGCAGGAGTGATCCCGAGGCACATTTAGAATGGGAGGAGAAAATGGAATGGATATTTGATTGTCAAAACTACTCGGATCTCAAGAAAATAAGAATTGCAGCTACCGAATTTTCAGATTATGCAGTTACTTGGTGGGATCAATTGATGACCAGCCGAAGGAGATGCAGAGAACGTCCAATAGAGACTTGGGCAAAAATGAAAGCTATAATGAAAAAGAGGTTTGTTCCAAGCCACTACTACCGAGATCTGTTTCGAAATTTTCAAAACTTGAGACAGGGAAGCAAGAGTGTGGAGGACTACTTCAAAGAAATTGAGATATTAATGTCTAGGGCTGACATCGATGAGGATAGTGAGGCAACCATGGCCCGATTTTCAGCAGGGTTAAATTAAAAAATTGCAGATTTGGTGGAGCGTCAACATTATGTGGTATTAGAAGATATGGTGTACATGGCTATCAAAATAGAGAAGCAACTTAAGAGGAGAAGTGGCCAGCAAACAAATCCTACCACAGGTTCATCATGGAAACCCAATAATGTGAAACGTGAGGACAAGCCAACTGTGTTCAAACAAACCAAAGCCAAAAATCAAGCAGGGAGCGACTACTCAAGGATTGCAAGGTAAAACTAATTAACCTCCTACTAGTCGTAATCGAGATACTGTATGCTTTAAATGTCAAGATAGGGGACATATTGCAAAACAATGCCCATATCAAAGAACTATGTTATTGCTTGATAATGGAGAATTAGAAACCGAGGAAGAAGATAGTGACAATGACTCTATACCACCATTGGAGGAAGATAGAGAGGTTGCTATGCATGGTGAGGTGTTGGTTACACAGAGAATGCTTAGTGCACAGGTAAAAGAAGAAAGCAGTGAACAAAGAGAAAATCTATTTCATACTAGATGCATGGTAAATGGTGAGATCTGTTGTATCGTGATTGATGGGGGAAGTTATACCAATGTAGCAAGCATCACTATGGTGGAGAAATTGGGACTTACAATCTCAAAACATCCTCATCCATACCGGTTGCAATGGCTCAATGACAGCGGTGACATCAAAGTTACCAAACAAGTATCGGTTCCGTTTACAATTGGGAAGTATGTTGATGAGATTCTATGTGATGTAGTTCTTATGCAGGTGGGTCACTTACTGAAAGTAGTATGCACACAAGCCAATCATATTTGATATGATGTAGCATATACTTTGTAATCTTATTCGGTTATTAAAGGCATTTTATATTATCTACATAGTGTTGTTATATTAAATGTGATAAACCCATAGTTTTGAGCAATGCTTTTAGAATCATGATGGTGATCATGCTAATGAGATCTAAATTCTAAATAGCTCACAAATTAAAATCGTTCCTAATGGTTGGATTACTAAAAAGGGGATTAGTGAATCCGGATAGATTAGTACATACGTTGCTTGCTCTTAAAAAGAGGATGATTGATCTCATAATCATTTGTGTGGAGACACTAAAGCAAGTATGTAGGTGCGTATTGGAGAATAAGTTCACTGAACGTGGCTCGCTAAGGAATACCTAATGGAGTTTTACTCGCCTATTAATAGGAATTCCTCTAGTGATAGTAGTACAAGTGATCCTTGGACTTGAGATCATCATAGTATCTTGTGTATGATGAGTTATACTTTGACATGTCCCTTAAGACCTTTAGGGTATAACAAAGGGTATGATTGGGTATAATAAGTTGTATATGGAGACAGGTGAATGATCAACAAAGAATCTATCACGTCTAGTAAAAAATGTGAATGTCTTATGTGATTCGATAAATGACAACTCAGTAGTCCTTGGCCAAGGCAGTGAAATTAGAAAAGAGTTTCTAATTTGCATTATTTAGAGTTGTGCATTTGAGAATCGAAATACATATAATTAAATAAAATAAGACTTGACAGTAATTCCATGTCTTATATTTAATTGGGACATTGTATGGTAGAAGGATTGAATTGTACGGTAACTATGTACTGAAAGGTTCTTTTATGATTAATGTTGAAATCTATATTATCTGGAAAGTCGTTGATCGCTAAGGGGGCTTACCCTTATTGTAGAATAAATATTATTTATTTAAATGAATTAAATAGTTTAATTTATTTATTTAAATAAGATTAGAATTGTTCTAATTGATTTATTCACAACCGGTTTAATATGGAGAACCTAAAGGGTCACACCACAAAAGGAAAATATTTATTTAAGAAGTAAATGACATAATTATAATAATAAGTTAAGTGTATTTAATTTAGTCTATGTAGATAGAATAAATTAAATATCTTAATATTTATTATTTAATATTTTAGAAATATTAAATATAAATTAATAAGAGGAGTCTTATTATTATTATTATTACTATTACTATTATTTAATTCCTAATAGGGATTGGGAATTAATTAATAGAAGTACTCTCACATGAATTCCTAATTGGATTAGGAGTTTAATTTAATTAAAGGAGTTTAATTAGAATAGAAACACTAATCCTAAATAGTTTAGGGAAGGGTTTTCCTACATCTATAAATAAGAGAAGTCTTATCATAGATTAGGGTTTACACACTCTTGCATAAGAATTGTGGAGAGTACTTACAATTTCTATAGAGATAGAAACTAGGGTTTTGTCAACACCCATCTTCTTGAACAAGTATTATTCCTTGGTGGATCACCTCTAGAGGCCAAACACTTGGGTGGCTAACGTTGATCAAAGGAAGGAATTTAATTGGTGGAATTCAAGGAGAACGCGAAGGAATTGGAGGTGAACTTGTACCTGAGGAAGCTAGAATTCTACAAGGGTATAATTCTTATTCTCCATCTCTTTCGTTTAATTAATAATTGTGCATAAAGAAAGATCATGGTGATGGTTTGTATAAAATTTTAAAATCTGATTTTATCGCGCTTCCGTTTTATTTATGTAATTTGATTGCATGTTTGCATTATACAGACCTAACACTTACCACTTAGGAGACCTTGGCAGTTCGATCGGCGAGTAAAACACGATGGTTTTACTAATGAGTACTCTTTTGTTAACAATCAAAGAAAAGTTACCTTGTGTCCTATGTCACCAAAACAAGTGCATGAGGATCAAATACACTTACAGAGAGATCATGAAAAGAAAACAAAAGAGAGAGAAAAAAAGAAAGGAGAAGAGAGAAAAACAAATATTTTTGCAAAAAGGAGTGATGTGAGGCGAGCTTTGGATTCTAAAAAGCCAATGATTGTACTTCGGTACAATGAGACACTTTTAAATACTAACGCTAATAATCCTTCTTTGCCTAGTGTTGTTTCTACTCTTTTGCAGGATTATCAGGATGTATTTTCCAAGGAACTTCCACAGGGATTACCCCTAATTCGGGGAATAGAACATCAAATTGACTTTGTCCCTGGTGCGAGCATTCCAAACCGTCCAGCATACTGCAGCAATCCCAAGGAGACAAAGGAATTGCAAAGGCAAGTTGACGAACTAATTGACAAAGGGTTTATGAGAGAAAGCATGAGTCCATGTGCGGTTCCGGTTATCTTAGTACCTAAAAGGGATGGGAAGTGGCGCATGTGCATTGATTGTCGAGCGGTAAATAACATCACGGTAAAATATCGACATCCCATTCCTAGGTTAGATGATATGTTAGATGAATTGCATGGATCTTGTGCGTTTTCTAAAATAGATTTAAAGAGTGGTTATCATCAAATTAGAATGCATGAGGGAGATGAATGGAAAACTACTTTTAAAACAAAATATGGGTTATATGAGTGGTTAGTCTTACCTTTTGGTTTAACTAATGCTCCTAGCACGTTCATGAGATTAATGAACCACGTTTTGTGTTCCTTCAAATAGAAAATTTGTAGTTGTCTACTTTGATGATATCTTGATCTATAACAAGGATTTAGGTGAGCATGCATTGCATATAAAATCTGTCCTAAATGTGGTTCGGAAAGAAAAATTGTATGCCAATATGGACAAATGCACATTTTGTATGGATCGAGTTGTGTTTCTTGGCTTTGTTGTCAGTGTGCAGGGAGTACAGGTTGACGAAGAGAAAATAAGGGCAATCCGAGAATGGCCAACTCCTACGAATGTCAGTCAAGTTCGTAGCTTTCATAGACTCGCAAGTTTCTATAGACGATTTGTAAGAAAC
This sequence comes from Aralia elata, assembly GCA_034770075.1. NCBI lineage: Eukaryota > Viridiplantae > Streptophyta > Magnoliopsida > Apiales > Araliaceae > Aralia > Aralia elata. Next base: position 164,929 of record JAVJAP010000174.1, read on the forward strand.
TTCAGCAAAGTCACGGCACCACTCACCGAAGTAAACAAAAAGAGTGTAGGATTAAAGTGGGGTGATGCACAGGAATAGGCGTTTAATTTAATTAAAGAAAAATTAACTAACGCTCATTTACTTGTATTGCCTAATTTCACTAAAACCTTTGAAATTGAATGTGATTCTTCAGGTTTAGGCATTGGAGCTGTGTTGATGCAAGAAGGAAAGCCAGTTGCATATTTCAGTGAGAAATTGAGTGGAGCAGCTTTGAACAATCCCACTTATGACAAGGAGTTATATGCTTTGGTTCGATCATTGGAGACTTGGCAACATTACATGTGGCCTAAGGAATTTGTGATTCACACGGATCATGAATCATTGAAATATTTGAAAGGCCAACACAAGTTGAACAAGAGACATGCACGATGGATGGAGTTCATCGAGACATTTCCATATGTCATTCGGTATAAGCAAGGTAAGGAAAATGTCGTTGTCGATGCTCTCTCAAGAAGGTATGTGTTATTAAATACTCTTGACACAAAATTACTTGGTTTTGAACAAATCAAAAAATTGTATGTTAATGACCATGATTTCTGTGAAAAGTTTAAAAATTGTGAAAAAAATGTTGTAGGTAAATACTTCAAGACGGATGGATTCTTATTTCCCGAGAATCGATTATGTATGCCTGCATATTCTTTACGTGAATTATTGTTTCGAGAATCACATGAAGGTGGTTTGATGGGACATTTTGGTATTGATAAAATTTTATCTGTTATAAAAGAACATTTCTATTAGCCTCATATGAAACGAGATGTGGAAAGAATTTGTGATAGGTGCATTACCTGTCATCAAGCTAAATCTCGTGTTCAATCCCATGGGTTATACACACCGTTGCCTATTTCGAGTGAACCTTGGATTGACTTATCTATGGACTTTGTATTAGGTTTACCTAGATCTAAGCATGGTCATGATTCTATATTTGTGGTCGTGGATAGGTTTTCAAAAATGGCACATTTCATTCCATGTCACAAAACTGATGATGCATTCCATGTTGCTGATTTATTCTTTAGAGATATTGTGCGTTTGCATGGCATGCCCCGAACAATTGTTTCGGATAGAGATGCTAAGTTCTTGAGCTATTTCGGGAAAACTTTGTGGTGTAAACAAGGAACTAAACTACTGTTTTCCACAAACTGATGGCCAAACGGAAGTAGTAAATAGAACTCTATCTGCATTATTGAGAGCTATCATTAAAAAGAATATTAAGCTTTGGGAAGAATGTCTACTACATGTTGAGTTTGCTTATAATAGGTCTGTTCACTCTGCTACTAAATTCTCACCTTTTGAAATTGTATATGGCTTTAATCCTTTAACACCATTGGATTTATCACCATTACCTATTTCTGAGTATACTAACTTGGATGGCAAAAACAAAGCTGATTTTGTTAAGCAGATACATGAGAAGACAAGACTCAACATTGAGAAGAGGACGGATCAATATGCCAGACAGGCCAACAAGGGTCGGCGTCAAGTAATCTTCGAACCCGGGGATTAGGTGTGGCTACACTTGTGTAAGGAAAGATTTTCTGATCAAAGGCATTCGAAACTACTTCCAAGAGGAGATGGACCATTTCAAGTGCTTGAACGCATTAACAATAATGCTTACAAATTGGATTTACCCGGTGAGTAATAGTGCAACTTTCAATGTTTTTGATCTAAGCCCATTTGATGTAGGTGAAGATTTGAGGGCAAATCTTTTTCAAGAGGAGAGGTATGATGAGGACATCCTTAGCTTCGAAGCCCATGACGAAACCGGAGAAGACCCATTGCATTTGCCACGCTGACTCATTACAAGAGCCCGAGCCAAAAACTTCAAAGGACTTAACGGAATGATCCACGAACTATAGCACGAGGTTGGATCAAGTATAGAGATGGAGTCCAAGAGTATGAAGCCCATAAACATGTTTCCAATGGAAGTGGCGAACAAAACAGCGAAAGAAACCAACTTGGATGAAACAGGCTTTACCGCCCCGACGCCAGAAAACAAGTTATTTCTACCGCCCCGGCGCTGAGCTCTCCCCGACGGGAAACTCCAAGCCATTGCTACCGCCCCGGCGCTGAGCTCGCCCCAGCGCCAAAACGCAGTACAAAACTGCCGCCCCGGCGCCAACCCCCTAAATGCAATTTGTCATTTTTTGACTTTCCTGATTTTCGAGATTCCTTCCACCCAAATCAGAGAATTAGCATTTATATCAATTGCATGATTTCTGTAATGTTGTATTTCAACAATTGTGTGCTTAGTATTTGAACAATTCTGTGTTTAGTATTTCAACAATGGTGTGCTTCTAGATTATTTCTAAGCTAGTATAAATAGGTGTTTGTTGTAATAGTTAGGGGACTTGAATTTTTTAGTATCATCAATATAATTGTGAGTTTATTTCTCTTCTTGTGGTTCTTTGAAAATTCCTAAGTGTTCCTTAATTCTTCTTTGAGATTCATAATTGACTTATCATACAACCAATCATAGTTGTGTGTGGCGTCTTCTACCACATCAATCGTCGATTATACTGAGATTACCGCTTCAATATAAGCGAGGGGTCGAAGTGTCGTTGGTGTCCATCCTCCGTAGCTTTTATTGGCAAGCAATTGTACCAAGATTACCGTCTACATATATGCGAGGGGTTAAGGTGTTGCAAGCTATCCATCCTATCAACTTGTTGAAAATGATCCGGCCGACAACCACCTCACGCAAGCGTGTCGTGGAGTCCATCAATTTTGGTCATTTCCTATCTCAACCATGGTTTATTACTATTTTTCCTTAGCATATTCTTGGAATATTCTTGGCATATTCCCTCAAAATATCTACCAAGCTTGACAATGCAGCTTGCAACTGAAAATATCTTCTAAGCTCGCTTCCAAGCTCGACAATGCAGCTTGCAATTGAACCTATCTTCTAAGCTTCTCAATGAAAATATCTTCCAAGCTCGACAATACAACTTGCAATTGAACTTATCTTCTAAGGTTCTCAGTGAAAATATCTTCTAAGCTCGACAATGCAGCTTGCTACCGTAAGCACGACAAAGCATCTTGTCACTGTAAGCACGACAAAGCAGCTTGTCACCGTAAGCACGACAAAGCAGCTTGTCACCGTAAGCACGACAAAACACTATATCGGTTTAAGCACGACAAAGCAACTTGTCATTACGGATATATCCCCAAGCTCGACGATGAAAATTTTCTAAGCACGACGTTTTTATTTTTAAGCTTGACGTTTTTCTCGAAAAAATATTATCTGACCTAAATCATCATTTACACTATAAAATCACAAAACACCTGGTTCGAAATATTATTTCGATCTTTATTAAGTACATATGTTACAAAATTCGAATCTCATTAGGGCTTAAGGTTTTAAACTTCTCGATACCTAGTTTTAGGTCACTAAATTAACCTCTAACCATATACGATCGTATTTATAAGCCTCATAAATATTCGGGGTATTACAGAACTAGTCAAACGATATAATAAATAATCGTTGACAATCATTTAATGCTCTTGTCCTGGAGCCGCTTATCTATTGGACTCTGTCTCTACTGATTTGACAAAGGACATAAAGCTTGTAGAATTCATAACTCTCAATCATACCAAGGCACATGTCTCTATAGACAATCATCAACGGACAAATTTTCAAAGAACCTATAAATACCAAACCTTTCAGAAATGAAAAGGTTAATCATTCACAAAGTTTAAAATTCTAAGTGAATAAGCGTTCTACTAAAGCAATCTGTAAGTGCATTATTGAAGAACAGAACGCTCTACATTTGCTGCACAATCTACTCTACCAAGAGAACTTCAATAGGTAGTAGATCAAACTCATTCAATTATCTTGTGTACTCAATCTTTGTGATTTAGAAGTCTGTGTGACTTTAACAGTTTTGTGTGAACTGAAGTTGTAATTGATCTTTGTGATCACTGTTATAATGGAGGATCACTTCTCATCGGAGAAAAAGAGTGGACTAAGGGTTGTTTATAACTTGAACTACTTAAAGTTTGTTGTGTTTTTTATTTTCTGTCAATCTTTGTTATTGCTTATATTGCCTATGTTTGTTATCATCCTTGTTTAGAAAAAAGATTTTTTCTAAAATCTCATATGTCGCTACCACAATAATTAACTGTGATTAATTGTCTAGTAAATAATCTTTAAAAGAAAATTTAAAGAAATATTCAACCCCCTTCCCCACTCCCGCTCCCCCGTCCCTTTTTTAGATATACTTTGTCATTCCTAGACATAATTTATTTAAGATTACGAAATAACAAATCTTATTTATTACTCCCTTAGTCCCAAAATAAAAATTTTAGTTGACTTTTTAGGCATATTAAGAAAGAGGATAAAATGATAAAATTATTTATTTTTAAATTCTCATTTAATTGCATAATTTTCTGCACATGACTAGTGATGCTACATAAATATACATAGATAATATAAGTACCACAATTAATACTAAGGGTATTATAGGCAAATTATTGTAAAAAAATAAATTATTTAAGATAAGTAAACATTTAACTTGGGACTACCTAAAATAGTAATAATGACTTTTATCCTGGGACAGAGGAAGTATTTGTAATACTTTTATATAATGTACTATATATCCATCGTTGTATTGACTAAAGTTAAATGAATACATGTAAATTTGAAATTTGAAATTTTTCAAAATGCCTTTCGATAATTTGAAACGGAGGATGTAATAAGCTTCTTCAGCAGTTTGCTAAAAGTGTCAACAAATATCACCAGTAAAACAATACAAGTAAACAAATGATTTCCAGATTGATGGAATTTTTAATTTATTTTTTTTTCAATTTCAATTTTAAATAATTTTATATCTTGCTTAACTAAGTTATAAAATCTTCGGAACACTTTCCATCTAGTTAAAAAAAAGGATAAAGATCACATTACATACTACTCCCACATTTCCATAAACGAGTTCCATTTGCAAATTGTTTTTATCGAAAACGAAATAAATGTCCCGGTTTCTTTTTATAGTTGTATAAAATTACGCACTGTTCTCAAATTTCATCTAAGAGTTTTTCTCCTGTCAAAGAAAATTAAGGGAACAAAACTAAGAAGAAACATGGAACAAATATACATCCTTAAAATTTGTAAATTTTGCAGATGAGACCTTTTTGTGGAACAAAAGGAGTAATATAACTAATAATCATGATCAGAATTTAGTATTCTAAGGTTTTGCCAGCCTATCAGGTCTTAAGTTCTTAATTTTCCCAGAGGAAAAATTACAAGGTCCTGCAACTGGAGCAAATATTATGGCAGTAAAATCACCTGCCAATCCAGTCACCCTTCCAACTACCTAAAACAAAAAAACAAAAAAGACCCATTTAGTGTTTCTTCCCCTGTACAATCTGAAAGGCCTTGCTTCCGTCCGGAGTCCCAGCTTCTGAAGAAAAGGCATGAGCAAAATGCATTCTTTTCCAAGGATAACTAGTCTGGCCTGGAATTAAGACCTATGAAGAATTAAACTACAATCAAGGTACATAGCAAATAAGGAGGATCACTATTTCCACAAGGAAAAAATGATATTCCCATTTCCTATTCATGTGAGAAAAACCTACCGAAAATATCAAATTCGAAGTGGAAATATCAATTCCCTAGCAATATCATATTTTATGCAAATACAAGAAATACTCCCTCCGTTCCAAAATTAAAGATATATTTGTAAAACGACGACTTTTAAAGATACTTTTATGTTATCAAATATAACCTTAGTATTAGCTAAGAATTCAACTGTGGTGGTTTGATATTGAAAATGATAGTAAAAAAGTAATAGCAAATTAGAAACATCATGTCACTTTGTAGTCCTAAAATAGAAATGTATCTCTAATTTTGGAACTGACTAAAAAGAAAAATGCATCTCTAATTTTGGAACAGAGGGAGTAAAATTAAGAGAAGTTTTGCTGTGTGTCAATGGTAATAGATTACTCTCTTAAAACTAAACTTGAAAGCAGTGAACTCAAACCTCTAAAATAGATCGATAGAATTGACAAGGACTCCATCATCTTCCCAGTGTATTTCCTTGTCATTTGGTTCTTTTCCAATTAGCTCAAGAGGAGCATCTAAGGGTGGCGGGCTCTGCATATAAAAGCCGTAATATATAAAACATGAAAAAAGTGCTTTTGTGTGCAAATTAGCCTGTTTTTTTGGTAAAAACAATTAAAAGCTAAGGATTTTGTTTAAGTAGAGATCAAAGAGTTACTACCATGCAACGAATAAGAGGCCAATTTATTCCCTTGAAGAAAGATGCTCTTTGAATTTCATTGGGAACCACCATTTGATCCTAAGCGGCTTTCAGGGTCTCTTTTCAAGAGTGCATGAATTAACTGCCTGGCTGCAAGACTTACCTGCATTTCAAATAAAGTTAAATTGACTTGCACAACTTTAAATGAAACTTTCCATTACAAATAACTGTAAAAATGCATTAATCAATACAAACATAACTATGAAATGCTAGTGCGGCAGGATTAAGATGAAAGCAACTACAAGCTTTTCTGTTGTTCGCAGTTATATTGAACCTTCTTTACTTGAAAATGTTATCATGCCCTTTGCAACTAAAGTTTAGGGTATGAAGTTTGTTGTGGCAATAACGCAAAAGCTTTCTATTTCCTTTGTTGTTTTCAATAAAAAAAAAAAACACCATATATCCTGATGTACAAAGCACTCCCATAAGTACCCTATTCTTCAAATTATACCACAGTAAAGAGCTCAAAAGCCAAAGTAAAGAAAAGGCTTAATATAACAGCATACAATATTCTGTTTACAGTCACATGTCATTTAAGTAAATAGTCTTACCGGAATGCTACTTGGAAAGGTGAGGTCTTTGTACAAAACGTTGGCGAAGGTCTTCTGTCTGTTCTTCCCTCTGAATGGCGTACGGCCATAAAGCATCTCATAGAGCAAAATACCTGGATTCCAATTATAGATTATTGAAAATGCATAGGAAATAAAGGTATAAGCACGTTCATAACAACATGTTTCTTCATGTGCTTACCAAGAGCCCACCAATCTATAGCACTACTGTGGCCAGCTCCTTTAATAATTTCCTGAAATAAAGGTATCCATAAATATCCTGATGAAATAGGGATCGCAAGCTGTCTAAAGAATAATGTCAGTTTCATAGCTTGAGGCAAATTAACCAGATAGAGGAATACATAAGTGGTATCAAAATATATTGTCATTGATTGAAATTAGTAGCAAAATAACATGCAAAAACCTGAAAGGCATACAGAAACATCATACACCCCCCCCACCACACCCCCAAAAAAAAAAAACAACAGGTTTCTTGTTGAAATAATCCGACATCAATACACTCATTTTCCCTTGCACTCAACAAAAGTTTAGAGTCATAATGATGACTAATGACTTGTATATTGACAAACTATAAATCATAATGAATAAAAAATAGAAAAAAACACTAACCTCACAAGGTCATTTTAAAGCAAAAGTTAGTGAGGCTCTCACTTGTTTAACGGTAATATTAATGGTTTATTTTTGCTTCCTCCGAATAAGAAAAAACTAATGTACGCTCCTGGAATAATGACCTATATCACAAATTTTTCTTAATCACATTCAATATTATAACAACTCCGCCCAGAAAATATGGTCTCTTTATTTTGGGTGTTTCAGCAAGGAGTTTAAGCCTTTAACTTATCTGATGTTAAAAGTATAATGCATAAACATGTTTTTGGCACATCTTAATTCTATGCGCCGAAAAACATCCCAGAATTAGCAAACTCTCTTTTCTGGAAGGAAGGAAGGAGAAACTATTAATAATAAGTGTACTTATATAAATATAATTCATTGTTTAACCTTCTTTCCAAAAACACACCTCTAAATTTGTCTCTACCAGTAACTCTGAAATTTTTACTTTAAGCAAGTAGGTGGGAAAGGTTTATGAACGATAACGTACTTTACTATAATTTACCCTGAGTATAGATCAATTGTCTTATAATGAAACTGAATACTATAAGGAAACCTATAAATAGTTAATTTTTTAGAGTAGACATCTGGTCTCCTGTGCATCTAGAAGAAGCTGCAACCTTTAATTTCCTCTAATTTTTTCACTATATGCATCATCATAACGTTATGTTATCTATTTGATCGGCATCCATTGGGCTCATCGATTAGTCATCCTATGCTTACTGAATCCTCACACATAAACAAAAAAGCTTTCTAGTCGATTTAACAAAAGCTCGTTCCTTCCTTGTCAAGTAGTTATATTCCAGATCAGCCAAATTCTGCAATTCCTGGATCATTCTCCAGGACGAGTTTGATTAGCCGGAAGGGGCCGGAAAAAGGGAATGACTTCCTTCCCCTTTTCCAATACACTAAATTGAATCTGCTTGTTACCAACAATAGGAATCCATCCACTAGATAATCACCCTCTGTTGGCGGTGCTTCCCAATTTCTGTCCTTCTAATGTTTGGACTTATACGACTATTACTCCTCCCTCATCTCTTAGTAAAAATAAAAAAATATGTAAAAAAGAAAAAGAAAAAAATATATCTGCAAAAGAAAATTGCACGCCAATGAATAAATTTCTATGAAATCCAATTAAACAAATGAAAATAACAGCATTAAAAATAGTGGTACTATCAACATTAGTTATAATTCCTCCAATTTTTTTACTTATGATATAGTTTATTGAGAGCATATCATACAGTAAAATCATAAGAACAAAGTGACAAGCCTCATACTGGAGCAATGTATTCTTCCGTTCCAACAAATGAATTTGACTGTGTATTTCGGTTCTGCAACAAATGTTGGTGGTGGTTGACTTCTAGATCTTCTACGTTTAGGAAGAGGATGCTTTATGACCTGCATAAGAACATAAAAAATTACAAGAGCACTCAACAATTATTCGGTTTTAATATTTAACCAGCATTTAAGCAGAAAGTGACTCATATTTCAGATGCCATACTTATGCATGGATGATAAGAAAGAACGTGGAATTCATCAAGATATATAACCACAGAGACTGGTAGGTAAAGATTGAGAAGATAAGAATATCGTCAAATTAAAATTAAAAAATTAAAAAAATCTAGGGATTGAGGAGTACTGAACAACAGAAAATGACTGAAGATTCATTTCACTAAACGAAACTGATTCAATGAAGATGATTATTCATATCTTAGAAGATTAAGTGATGGAAACTTTATGGCTCTATATTCTAAATGGAAATCTTGAAATGAAATTTCTATGGAGCTTTCTCAATGTAGGGAATGGATTTTCTTGAAAAACTCCAATAAGATTTGCTACTTCGATCATTTTCCTCAAATCAGTACACAAATGCAAAATATTTAATTGAACAAATGACTTGAAAAAAAAACATCCATAGGGTTAATTTTTCTTGGGGCACCTGTTTTTCACTTTGAAATATAAAATCACTGTTAAAAGAAGCTTTCTTATATCTACAAGTAGTATTCATTATCAAGGAATGATATAAAAAAGTCTTCTGCATGCAGTAACTAAATATATTTTTAGCAGGAAGATAGTGGCATACTTGGGGTTTACAGGAGGTCCTAAATGAGAGATCAAAGTCAGTTTAATACAATATGTCCATCCTTTTGAAGTAGCAGATTTTCTGGCTTCAGATCCCGATAAATTATACCTGTAAAATGTGTACTCAATAATAAGAAACAATTTATATTAAAGAATCAGTTACTTGCGGATTGACCCGCAAATGCTGCAATCTCATACAAATATTCTCTCTATACAACAACTTATTGATAGAAAATATCCTACTGGAGGTCTGAAATTCTGGACTGGACCTCATAAAATTAGCATGTAAAACTACAACATTGGATACAAAAACTATTTACTCCCTCCGTCCCTCCAAAGGATGTCTTAACTACAATTTTCACACACATTAAGGTAGTCAAACTGGAGGAGAGAGTATGAAAAATTAAGTTCCAATTATACCTGCCTTAGACACAGTACTAGTGGGACCCACCAAATTATGACAAAAAGTACGGGTTAGATATTCCTTTCACACATTTTTAACTTTTACTTTCATTCTTAAGCCATGCTTTAGTGTACAATTATTTTTGGTACTTAAGACGTCCTTTGGAGGACGGAGGGAGTATTTTTATTAACTGAAGCAGACCGAAGACAGTGATCTAGTCAAAACTCGTCTATCTTAATATTGAGTTATAAGACAATACAGCAACAAACTATCCCAACGCAGTTGGATATGTAATTATTTAATAGGCCTGCCTTATCATAATATATATTATACAATAATTAATATGTAAACTTGGCAACCAATTCCAAATAGAAGACATACAAAACATAAGCACTACACTAAGTGCGAAAAAACTTATACATCTTAATGAAAGAAAAGTACAATAGAACTGTACAACAAACCCTGACAAGTTCTCAGTTGATGAAATACCTAAGCAGTGAAGATATTCCAAGCCAATAAACAACCTCAGCTGCATAGAACCTGGTGGAAAATAACAGTTAAATTTAAGAGGGTCGTCAGCATAAGAAATATATCTACCGATTCTACCCACAATAGATATGTTCATATTAATCATTGTTTTTAAGTTGGTGTTCAACCAATACTACCAAAAAAAATATACATTAAAGAAATATTTTTCTTTACCTTATTTTAATTTATTTTTTTAAGGGGTGGTGAGGGACAGTGGAGAAATAGATGTTTAACCACTCCCATGCCTCCAAAAAAAGACTTGAACCTAACAACTTGCTAATAGTTGCAAGATAAACCATTTGAGATAACATATGATGCATGTTCATAAGGTTTAGAGAGGAAACATTTATGTTTGAATTTGTTCTTATTGATCATTACTTGGTGCAGTGGACAGGTGTTCAAGCTACCGAGCTTGAGAAGACAGGTTCACTTCCGAGAGTAATTCCTTTGTGCAAAATTTATGCCTGCCTAAGTTTGTTCCTAATCTATCCCTCCTGGCTCCCACCACTCTGTAAGACCAATACTTGGTCACTCCCCCCTTTCCAGTTTACGTTTCGACTGGGTATGCCATAGGATTCTGGTTCCCATCGGGTGGCCAAGTTGATAAAATAATTGGATTTGCACTACTTTGATATTCATTGTGATCATATTTTGTCTACCACTTTTATGATATCACATTGCTACTCCTTGCCTCAAGAAGAGGTAAGAAAAACTACTTCTACTGTTATACACCAAAACAATGTTTGTCCCTGAATATGTCCTCAGGCATGAAAACAACAATCAAGGAGAACTTAACCACTATTTTGAAAATTACTAATAAATGCAGGAACGTAGTTTTGCAAGCATATAGATGTTAAACTTTTTTTTAGGGGATAAGTAGCAATCAGCAAATTCTTGTGGAAACTTAAAGTACTTTAAGGTAAGTAATAGCTATAAAAATGTAAAAATTTCATTAGAAGTACACAGTGATATTACCTTGCAGATTCCTCTTTAAAGATTTTTAGTGCTGCTTGTCAAGTAACGCAAATAACTCTCCTCCAGGGCAAAAGTCTGTTTATCAAGCAAATATGTGTAGAAGTCTGAAGGGAAGAGAGACATCAGTACACTTCATTTAGTAAGTTGGACTCAAACAGAAACTGAGATAAACATCAATGAAGAATGATTTGACACATTATCAGTGGATATCTCCATTAAACTATGCTGGTATACAATGGAAAAGGAGCAGAATAACTCATATCAAACTCAGGAATTATACAACTTCACAGAAGATATGAATGGTATCAAACACTCAATCTAGTCAATTTCAGAGACTCAGAATATTAAAAGCATACTCTCTTTTCATCAACCTCAGTAGTATATAAGTTTGATGTGAGCAACCTGTCACTATTTCCTGTGTCCTTTATATAAATTACTCTTGACAAAAATAAAACTACATATTGAAGACCAATTAATAAATTTCTCAAACTGCTTTCCTGAAAATTTTCCATGCATTTAAAACTGAGATCCCGACATTTTTAATTAAAATCTTCATGCGCAGAGATCACTGAAGTGACTTATTAGAATACATGTTTGCCCCTAAAATCTACTCAAGTGAACATCCACTATGACCATACAGGAAAGTCTAAGGATATCTTTTGTGATGCACAATATGTTGAAGCAATTTTATATTAGATTAGGCCTTGCGTCAGTTTAAATATTAGAATTTTACAATCATCAATTTGACATTAGCAATATGTAGATTAAAAATAATGTCATAACACCATATGCATGTATATAGTGGTTACGTGGTTTATGGATTCCAACTGTGTAACTAGATTTAGGGTCAAAATAACACCTGAACCTGATTGATGTAATTGTAGGACTATCAAAAAAAATAGGCATTTAAGTTATTTTTCATAAAATTATTTTTGTTTAAATATATTTGCGTATAGTTCCTAGTCTAAGTTGGTGCATGTATAAGAACTATTTCACAAGTTGGACTATTACGTTTGTTTTTACATGGCATCCACTTTAAAGGGAAGTTTTCTGTAACGTCTGGTAACTTTGTGGGAGGTTCATTGAATATTAGAACATTATGGGTAAGTTTTGAAATAGTGGTATAATTCAGGGGAGATTTTTTGTAGATTACCCGTATAAATATGAGCAATCCCCATAATTTCAATAGAGTTGAGTATTCCTGAACTAAGTGTTTGTGCATTGTTGCCTAACTGTGCCGACTACTCATTGCAAAGATGAAACCAATCGTGGTTTCAGAGCATGTGTATCCCTTGCAAGGTATCCCAAATCATATCTTCTTTTTCGTTGGTGCTTTCTTTTTTGCAACTTTCCAACGTGTCCCTACATCAAAATGGTTCCCGGAGGTTGGGCAGTATCCAACATTAGAGCTGGATGGATGTAGTGTTAATGTTGCATTCAGAGGCGTTGTGTGATCGAGTATAAGATCCTGGCCAAGTTGAACGGAAAATTTTATTCCAACGGTGGTGATGCCAGGCAATGCTATATGGAGCGGATGTCGCGGGCGGTGCCATGTTGTGCCAGATAAAATACAACATGTGAATAAGATGAAGGAGTTAGCATAAATGAGGGAATGTTGTAGGTGGATTGTGTTTGTCATACAGGTATGGAGAGGTAAAATAAGGGGGGTGAGTTGGTGCGAAAGGAAGTTGGTAACACCAATTGATAAGATGAGGGAACAATATTGAGATGGTTTTGGATCATTAATCGTAGGGAGGCCTACATATGCGTTGTGGTGTGAGGGTTGGTGCGAGGTGAGTGATAATACAAGGAGGGGAGGAGGTATAGTGAAAATTACTTGGGAAAAATGGTACAAAGTACACGAGGAGATATCTGAGTACTTGATCTAGGAATAGGAGCAAATGGAGAATGCAATCCGCACCAATGGAGGCCGGGTAGGGCCTTGTTCCATCACTTTTGCTTTGTGTGTGTTATATGTGTATATCCCTCTTTTCAATTACTTTCGTGTCTTTGTATTTTAATTTTCGCGCATTTATATATTAGATATAACTTATATATATTTATATACATATAAGTATATAACTATAATATATATATATGACACTTTTAACATAGATGGCGGCTTGTTTTGATAAGTGGTTAAGTGTTTCGTTGGAAGTTTAATTTTTTCTTACATTTTATTTTATAATTTTATTTTTTTCCTTCTTTCTTACTTTTATTATGATTTACATTTTTTTATTATTATGTTTTTTTTTTTAGTTTATTTATTTATTGTTTCTTCTTATCTTTTTTAACTTTTACATTAATTATTGGGATTTCACTCTCCAGCCTACCCCAGCTAGTTTGGCTCACCTTTCAGCCTACCTCACTCTCAGCTAGTTCGGCATAGAATATTGGAAGTTTAACATTACAATAAGTAATATCTTACATGCCTAATTGGACATTCTCATTGTGTCAACAAGGAGTTCTTGATATCTTAAATTGTGTAAATAAAGTTATGAAAGAAAAAAGAAAGAACGAGATCTTATCCTCACTACCTTAAAACCAATCATATTTAAAGGTTCATATTAGAATAAGTAATAACTTAACTATCCATGGAAAATACAACTACAACCTAGAGCTCTAGAAGCGAGACATGGGGAGGGCATAACTAGAACTTATTAAAATGCTTTTCAGGGAGCATCGCTCACATGTCATATGCCCTACCCTCAACCCTTGCAACCCCCCTTTTTGCTTTACATCTAAGGTAGTATTTCCAGGTGGAATTCATTGGAGTTGGAGCTAGCATGTCTGCACCTGTCCTTGTTGAGTGTGTGTTTTAACTTTTCTTAAATATCTCACACCTCTTCATTTACAATTAAAACATTTTAATAGTCAGATAACTGATTGGTCATCCAGAGTAAAAACCTGAAACAGAAGTGTACAGCGTTGATGAGGAAAGGATGTGAGTCTTAGGTATACGAAATGATTTTCCCTTTCCAATGCATGGCTCGGTGAACCTGCTCACTTATTTTATGGATACACTAAACCTTTCATAAAAAATCGGACAATGAGAAGATGAAATTACTTCCAATTCACAAATCAAGATTAGGTATATAATGCCTAATACCCAAAATGGTACTAATTCTTTCATAATGTCTAAATATATGCTAAAGTGGCTATATTAGCACAGTCCATGGATGCAAAGGAGAGATCAAGTTACTATACTCCGAATCAAGTATGACTCTTGGAATGAAAGAGCTTCATTAAGCTCCAATCTAAGGCAAGGGTTTTATTGGATGCCTTGTAGCGTCGAATGAAAATTTTATGGCGAAACGGCTTTCCTCCACCTAATGAAGAGCAGTAACAGCATGTCTTTGGCCAAGATGACACACCTCCGGATCCATAGGCTAAATATAATGGGTTGGCATGGGGGTATGCCTGGTGACTAAAAACCCCCAGCATAAGAAAAAAAGGAGGTAGTGTTTTACTCGCATATAACTCCATATTTAAAATTTTGGCAATGAATTACGATACAGCATACAATATACAGTAAGCAACTGCAACCCTTTATGAAAATGCCCTGTTAGCGTTGTTACACGGACTCTTCACGTGTGTCCCTAAAGTAACCGTGGTCCAACACTAGACACTAGGACAAGTGGTATTGATATTGGAAACTTCAATATAGTGTAAAAATTTGGCTATATATTGAGTATGTACCCAGTGGCAAACTCTTCTAAAGAAGACCAGGTGTCCTTCCGGACACTCCATCCGAGTCCCGTGTAACAGTGCCCGGCAGAGTCCCTACGGATGGATATTTTTCAAGACGGTGTTTAAAAGAAAGAAATATGTCCGTAATACAGCCTCCATCTGAATTTGTTCCATTAGTGGGTTTGCAACTGAAAAAACTTAGGCTTTACTACGCTTTTAATAAGGATTAGCAAAATAAGAACTTCGAAACAAAAAGATCATATCTAAGTGTTTGTCGTCCTGTGCAACAACCTTAATATTTTAGGGCAGGGGAAAAATACTAGTTAAAAAAAAGTGGTAACACTGTTTTTAGGGACATGAGGCGGCATAATCCTATGCTAAATAATCTTGGCTCTGAAATGTAGTTTCACGTGCACAGAACAATCACACATACATTTTGATAGGGGGACAGATACAAAAGAAACTCAGAGGAGCACATAAATTGAGTTTTATGGGAGCTAAAAGTGTGTTATGGAAGGCGTGTAAGCCTTGTACTATAACAATTTCTAAAGGCTGCGAGGATGTACTTCAGATAAATTATAAGGGAATAGATTGGTGAAATGCCTGAGATATAGTTGATCCGTCGATTATGGTAGCAAATACAGACGAAATTTCCAAATTGAACCCCGAAACTTTAACCGTAAAATTGATTTGGCATCCTACAACTTTATTTTGATTTTCATGCACCCTAGTAACTGTGTGTCAATATAATTTGCACGTTTCGCACGACAGTATATAGGGTGCAAAGTTTTTTGATGTAGAAGGTACGGAGATTGCAAATTGTTTTGGAAACTCAATATTTAGGGTGCAGTTAAGTCAAAATAATATTTAGGGCGCAAATCGATTTTAGGGTGTAAAGTTTTGGCTGAAAATTGGAGATTAGTCAGCAAAATACGCTGAGTAACCTTGTTTCTTAGTGTATGTGGTTTATCGTTTCGTTTTTCTTCTTGCCTTTCTACTTCTTAAACGCTTACGTGATATAGCTTACATATCATTTTCTAGTTTCAGCCTAGCCAACGGCTTTGGATAAATGGCCATTGTTGGGTTTGGGTTGGGTTGAGTTCTGAAAGCCCAAAGGATAAGGATCATATCTGGTTTTAGGAGAGGATTTATGGATAAGCTTGTGGATGAACAACAGAATGAGGTAGCAGATTGTGATTTTATTCAAAAAGTTTGGATGATAGAAGAACTGGTGAGAAGTAGGATAGAATGTGACCGAGAGCCATTGAGGGCAGTCACCTCACAGTAAGTAGGTCATATGCACATCATAAAATCAACAGGTTTCTGTACGTTCTGCTTCCTAGGTATTAAAGCTATTATGGGGTAGCTATTCAGTAGCTACGAGCTAGCGACACTGTAATTGCCCTAAGCAACATGAGAAAGTAAGAACCATGTTATTATCCTTATGTGTATAGAATGACACTGACCACAACTGGAAGCACTTTTTCCATAAATCTTCAATATACATTTTCATGTATAATTTGAAAACCACAGAGAAATGGGTGCTGCAGTTATACAAACTTGAAGAGATAAAAAAAACAACAACAAACTAGATGAAGAGAGCTCAAAGTCAGCTTAAAAGCTGCCACTAAAACAATGTTCAAGGTGTTCTCCGAGTGGAATTTTTCCTGATTTTAGAGATAGCCCTTCTAATTGGGATTGGTGCATTAGTAGTATTCTCTATGTTTAAGTGTAAGAAT